>JAZGTI010021086.1:0-10323 GCA_036877585.1 Botia kubotai | reverse complement strand
TGGGAGGCCAGCACCTATTTTGCATATGGAGCATTGCCATGTGATGATAAATGGTAAATTCAGCAGCACAGCACAGACAGTTTCATTGTCTCTCGGCCACTCGAGAGAGAATCTGATCGTTTTTACTGTTCATTTCTGCTTGTTTTTTAAATAGCTAAAAAAAAAAACTAAGCTTTGTGATTTAGCCTCTACAAATCATTTGTTCCTTTAATCAGACTTAATAAAAGGCCTTTTCCATCCTCTTGATTACAGATGCTGCATCGTCATCAGTATCCAGAAACAACTACGCTGAGAATTTTAACAATTAGCCCCAAGACTTATCATGTACCTGTGGTGAGAGTGCTGAAATCAGTTAGGTTACCAATTATATCGGGTCTAGATTGATTTACCTAGAATGACCGAGATCACCAAAGTAAAATTGCTTAATTAGTTCAAATATCAGCAGAAGTTAATATTTTTGAAATGGAAATTTTTTGCTGTTCCTTGCCTGGCTCATAAAATGACACGCGGCGACACCCTAATTAAACATAATTAATCAAAATGAGTCATCGCCCACCCTGCCAGGGGCGGTGCCCACGAGCATCGCCTCCTCGCTGGTAGCGCGTCTGTAGTCCGTTTCTGCTAACGTGCAAGAACACAGAAAACCAAATCTGTTTTATCTAGTTGAGCTTCAGCTCATATTCTGAAGATATGTGTTAGAAGGTTGGAGGAGAAACGTTCTGCCTGTCATTACGCCCAGCGGGTTGAGCTCTCGTGAAGCTGCTCGAGAGCGAGCGAGCGAGCGAGAGAGAGAGACACTTGTCTAAATGATTAATGTTGTGAGGCTGGTAGGCGGAGGCGGAGAAAGGCATATATATAAGGTTATACTTTACGAATATAAAGTACAGTATTGCCTAATGCAAAAAAGTATCAAAGTAAAAAAAAAACTAGCGATTTACTTTTCAGCTAAATTAAGATTCGCTCCGAGATGTTCTCGAGGTAACATAAGGCTCCTTTTACCAAAGCAGTGAAGAATAACAACATTGTGACAAGTCATTTACATGCATTACAATTGCCTTTATTGATTATGTAGAGAGCTTCAATTAGCCACAACCGCTGTTCTGTTTTGATATGCGTGTTTTTAATGAGATATGGACAAATTACAAATCATTAAACAGGTAAAGGTGGTAGAAACCAGAATATGTTTAATCAGTTCAGTCTATACGCGTCATAAATGCGGGGATACTGCACATTCTGACAGCGACATTGTAAAATGGATTTCAATATCATACAACAGCAGTTCCAGCTTCTTCAGAAGTCGTGTGAGGTCAAATGCAGAATCGTCAGGGCATCGTTAATAGAAGAACAGTGGAATTCAACATGATCTGAATACTTAAACACTTAGAGTCATTATAATTAAATACATTCTCTTATGAGAAACATCAGCACATGCCCTGGGAACAACAGCATATCATTTTGGGAGTAATAAAAATATATTGTGCGCTTACAAAAGTTGAGAGGATTATCATATCTATGTGAAAGGCCATGAATGCTCTTTAAAAACTAGTTTTTGTGCCCAACTTGTACCAGCTATGTGAAATTGGCGTTCCTGTAGCTACATTGGTAGGGCATTGCATTAGCAGGGCAAAATTTGTGGGTTCGAATTCCCAGAGAACATGTACTGATACTTCTGCCAAGTGCATAAACGTAAATGAATCTTGCAGCCTTGCAGAGATATTACTGTAGCATTTTATGAACAATGGATGTCAATTCTTCTACCATGTATAGGCTGATAACACATAAGCTGGTTCAGAAGGAACTTGGCTAAGCAGCCTTTCCAAGTTAACTTGTCAGCGAGAGTTATTATGATGTAAGAGTTTGGAATGTAGATGTGAAGAACTGGTTAGAAGGTGTTAGAAGACATTCCTGATGTAGATCATCGACAGAGGTCATGCTGTGATTCATACCATTCATATTTTGTTTTTACTTAGGAGAGGTAGAGCTAAGAGCAAAAATAAGTGCCTAGTTGTCTAAATTGTTGTAGCTTCACCATTGGTTCTGAGTACAGCTTATTATGGACATCAGTGGCCTCTCGTTGAGGTTCTGAAATTCTGATGGTACTGGATCCAGCTGGTGTCCGGTACCCTGGCAGGAGTGAGAGAACTTCGCCTTTAGCCTTTCCTTGTGATCTTTCTTGTACTTCATACGACGATTTTGGAACCAGATTTTAATCTGCCGGTCTGTGAGCTGTAGGAGTTCAGCCATTTCAAGTCTCCGTGCGCGACACAGGTAAGCGCTGAAATGAAACTCCTTCTCTAGCTCCAGCAGCTGGGAGGAGGTGAACGTCGCCCGCGCCCGCTTAGTGTTAGAACAGGTGCCATCCCATAGTTCTCTCTTTGAGGAACCTTCGGCACCGCTGCTGTGCCTGGAATCGCCTGCAACGCCCAAAAAGAGGAAACCGTAGATATAGCATGATATTGGTCAAATGCAGACTGAGTAAATGTTCCCCACGCTCAGAAACTGAGCAGAACACTCATGCCAAAACATTAATAGGCTTTAAATCAAAATGAAATAGACGGAATTTGCAATGTATAGCATAATACAAAATAGAGCACCAGCAAATTTTGTTGCCTAAACTATGAGGAAAAAATGTAGCGTGACATCGTTGCATATGCTCAGCTGCAAATCTAAACCCCTAGTGTTAAATCAGTGTAGTGAGAGAACAGCACATTGTCTGTGGGCAGACCACTGTTGGTAGACTAATCACTGAGTTAATTATCCATTCTCTATGATTTGTACTGTGGCTGGATTCATAATGATTTGTGTGTGGATTATTTTTCATCCGCTGTCTTACAAATGGATGGATCAACAAAAGTTGTTCAAGTAGTGACTTGAATTATGAATTTATCTTTATGGTCAAATCTGTCTTTCTATATACACATCACTACAGCCTAATTATGGTACATGTTTTGGAGAACTTATTCTTTAATGTGAATATAAGCCTGTGGCTTATGCTCAAACAAGGGAAGCAGTCTTATCGGTGTGACCCAGAAACTCTTATCCTCAGCCAATATAGAGCTTTCTATTGGATCTTTTTTTGTTATTGCACTCTTTAGTAAAAGATAAAACCGCATTAAGTTCACAGAACAACTGTCTCCTGAAAATATGACTTTGGACTTTCCTCTTTTTTCATTTTTATAGTTGCTTTTATATTTTTATGTATTTTCACGCAGTAAAATATTACATCTGCGTATGATCTGAAAACAATCTAGCCAACCTTAGCAACTCTGTTTTAGATTCAGTGGTTTACTAGATTCACCTGGTTTACTACAGTGAAGGGATGTCTGTATTATATATGTCATTTTAAACTCTATTTTCTATATAAGGCCAAGAAAATCATTGATAATTTATTATCTGACATCACAGTCTCCGTGACAGATCACGTTAATATACAACCATTTCTGACACAGCTGTTATTCGTTTTGGACTAAAATATGACTAAGTGGGTATTTCTGAGTAATTCAAGTCACTATACTTCATTTACCGCAGAATATGTTCTCTCACCTGATTCCCTGACGTTAATGGATCGCAAGTTGATGGTTGGCTGTCTCATCCACGGATAAAACTTCTTGGTTGAAAAGCAGGACGTTGGCAGCGTGTTCCTCGTGTCTTTATCCATCATATGCGCCCCAAAAGGCTCCCCGTACGCCCGGTCCACGGGACTTGTCTTAGGTGTATCACTCGCCGGGTGGGTGACATCAGAGGCGGCATGCCGGCCATGTGAGAGTTGTTTAGAGGTCCACGTATGGCCTTCATACTGTATGGTTGAATGCTTACATGCTTCGTCAGGTCGTGTCCATGCGTAACCGCTCTCCTGCAGAACACAAGGGGAGAAATGTTGCTCTGTAGTACAAAGATGAGATTTATTGAAACACATCTCGTGTAAATAAGCATTGTTAACGTGAGGGTGAAACGCAATCTTGTGCATTGCTCCGATAGTGCTGATCACCCCGGCTGAATAATTGTGCACACTAGGTGTAGTAAAGACATGAAAGTACACTCACGCGCGTCTTTAATTGTTTTCCAACAAATGTAAACAACGCGGTCACGTGAGGCCCTCCTCCAATAGCCTCGCGCACTCACTGCTCGAGTTGTAAAGTGCACCAAAGCAACCAAACGTGGAGTCTCGGTTTCCTCCGCAGCCTTCAACAATTTTGCGGTTTTTCTGCGGACAGACGAAAAGAAATGAGCGCGGCACAGGGACGAGGCATGATCGGGCTGACAGAGTTCAAAGAGCAGATAGGTGGGAGGGAGGAAGAGAGCAATATTTTTTCGACAAGAGAAAAAACGTGCATGTCTGGGATCGCGTCGTCTTAGATTTTCCACAAAGGAATTTGCAAAAATCACTTTTTATTTGCGTGATAGTATTTTAGAATGAAAATGTTTGAAACCTTGATAGACTAACTTTTCTGTCTCCCCGCGGTATGTATTTTAAAGTAATCGACTTAACATATGCACCTCGTATTTAGATAATTATTTTGTAACTCTTCGATGTTTAAACCGCACCATACGTTTTAAGGTATATATAATTTTCTTTAATTTTCTCGCAGGCTGCCATGCAGATGTGTTAGCAATGCATAATATTTGTGAGCACAAATCGGTGCATTTTACGTTTACGCAAACGCATATGCTCGTATCTTTCGTCACTGAGGTGTTGTTAAATGAAAATACACGACGCATCTTCAGCTGTGGAAGAAAAGCAGCACACGTGCCACCCGAATCCGTCTAAAAAAAGATTTGTAAACTCTTACTGTGGTGTTGTGAGAGTGCGGCTCATTTTTACCTGATTTAAATGACTTGAATAGAATTAATGGGTGTGGTCAAACAAAGGGATTTGACTGTCATTGCTGTACTGACAATACACGTGCAAAAAAGCAATCGTATGTCTTAGTGTAAAGATAGAATTTGCCTTTCCTATGAATTGGCAGACTACCGCTGAGATCCCCGGATAACCAAAGGCATTTTTTTGAGTCCTCTGTTGTAAGAACTGTTTAAAACGACGTCTAGATGAACAAAGAAAAGGAACAGCCCGAATTACGTTTTTCTAAGGAATTTTAGGACATTTGCGGGACCTTTAGTAACTTTTTGGAGTCTATTAACTTGTTGTTTTAAAGTAATTTAATTTCTTATAAATGTATTACAAAACCGTGTCGCTTTGTATTCCTAACAGAATTAGCCATTGTCTTTAGCTTTGCATTCATAACCGAATTAGCCTTTGTTGTTGTTAGCTTTGTATGTAATATAGCTGATAGGACGACGAAGGCCATTACTGCCTCAGCACTGAAACTACACGGCTGTTTTTGGACACCCGTATACACCATAAGAATGACTTTATCCCTAAACTGAAGCTTGCTTGTAACGTTAAAGAAACGGATACGTTGTGGTTAATATTTTTTTTTGTAAAGAGAAGCAAAATCCTGTCTCAAGTCAGTCCAATAAAGGCCCCACTCTTCCTTGGCGCACTGTGAAAAGCTTTGAAAAGCCACACAAACGGCTGTCTCGAACTTGTGATTAATTGTGCACAAGGACTGAAAACCCAAGAACTAGTCCACTTTCTCTTCCTCTCCACAGCGCCTTGTCTGAGTATTTACTTAGACACTCGATTCTGTCAGCGACACATCTACGTCATTTTCAACACAATGGCTGATAGTCTGTCTGTCTTTAGGGATAATGTTTGTTGAGACCAAAAGCAAAACCTAACACTACAAAAAGCAAGTATAGAATTGTCTATTTGAATTACATTCGTCTCATCCCCCCGTTATATTCCAGGTTACTTGTTAAACTGTATTAAAACAAGTGCAAAATTGCAATATAAGCACAGCGCTAATAGGTTAGTCATATACTGACTTCACACTCGTTCCTAAACAGCAATTAAATGGCGCGTCAGTCATTGGAAATAGCCCACGTTTCAACCAGTCAGACCATAACGGACCGCTAATATTGTATTTATTAAAGAAGAATATCACGGAGCCATAGGGCTATCCTCTTTGGCTGTAAGGCTAAAATCAATCTTGTTTTAACAACGATTTGTTATTTTGAGTTCAGTAAATTGCTGTCACAAGCCTTGTCAAATAGAAGCATTCACTATGCATATTACAAGTCCAGATTCTGCCGAGCTGTAGCGCCATTAACATGAAATATTACCGCGCCGAGTGTGCAGGGAATACAAGTATAGGCTTGTCGTACTATAGCCTCAGATGAAATAGGTCTCCAATAAATGCTATTTAAACAATTGCTTTGTATTTATTATTATTATCATAATAATAATTATTATTAACAACGTCAACAACAACAATCCCCTTTATTAACGGGCCGAATGAAATCTAACCACTGAAAGTCGTCAGTGATCTTGGAAATTTTCTAATTAAGGAAGGTTTGTTGCCTTGTGTCAAGCCGCTGGGTCCATTCACTAAATCTGAAAAGGAATCTTTGATGTAGTAGCTCAGCAAGACCATAACTCAGCGCCTCCACCGGTACACTACAATTCTCGGTGAACTCTGTTTGAACCACGTTGCCGGCGATAAATCATTTTTCTTTCTCGCACAAAAGCGCGCCGGTCGCTCTGGGTGTCAACCCCTTTTATAATTCCTCCCTGCCTTCTGCGCTCTTGTGGTTGCTGACACAAACAGCTGCATAAAACATCGATAAAACATCACTTTAGCCATTTCATGCAAACATACCCTCTCCAGAGGCTAAACACTAGCATAAGACAAAAGTTTGAGAACAACATACAGATGAAACATATGCACAGAGGGCCGTGTACGCCACTGTAAGGTGTTGCCCGGTTGCCTTCTCCAGCAACTCCGATAGTTGATGACGTAACCCACTTTTTGGAAATACAACAAACTTCATTTACTGCTCCATGGGCTGAGACAATCCTAGAGTGAATGTGATTTCAAAGCTCTGTATTGAAATATTTGAAAGTTTTTAAAAAGTAAATATGTTAGATTTCTTTCAGTTTGACGTTGAAATCTACCTTAATGCTTTTGCTTTTCGTAAAAGCAAAATCTGTGCAAACGCAATTTCCTCAAACATTAGCAATATGCTAACACGTTTTTTATTTGTTTGCTTTTGTTTTGAAACAGAATAGGACAGATAAGATTTTAATAAACAGATTTTTTTTAAATGAGCTGGTAGAGTCGACTGCTCTGTTAGTTTTTTATTGTAGTCATTCATCATTTTTTCCGTTTTCACGTCGTCAGGTGGACCTCGGCACCAACATCCAATTATGCTAGATGACTCGTAAGCACATACCAAGTGGAATTAGTCTACTGTGAAAAAATATAATACCAGGAAACCTTATAATATAAAAATATGAATGCAATTTTTGCATCCAGGAGTTAAATGAAGTCTTTTTGACAGTAGCGGTTTCGGATTAATCTTACAGAACTTTTCTGTGGCAAAACGTATTCATTTGTGGCAACCATTAGTTAGTACGGGTCGTTTTGATATATTAATTTGATGACGTGTCGATGCACATTCATGACTAAATGAACTCAATTGAACTTATTTGAAGTTTTTGATCAATTACCTTTAAATATTAGAAATACAGCTAAATACAGTTGAACAGTATTAAAGAGAGTATGTGGTATGTTTGTGTGTGTATATTTAGACGCTATATATGTAGGATATATTCTGGAGTACACATTTTTATTTAACTTAACCAATTCTTTCTCTGGTAATTGAATAACAGTCATGGTTTACGCTGTGGCCGTATTAACAGCAAATATTACTTGTATGCAGTAGATGTTTTTAGTAAAAGCAACTGATTTCTGATCAACGTTTTGGTGTTTTTACTGTGACTGGACTTTGTTCGTTTCCAGCTAAAGGTTTGTTCGCTGTTTATCATAAGCCGTTCAATTTTAACATAATACAAATAATCTATGCAGTAAAACGTGCTTATTTTAACCACTGGCCGTATTGCATGAATTGTGTCTATGAATGCCATCTCTATAGCAACACATTAATCACCAGGACTCAGCAGCACGTCTAGTGACCTCCTCGTGACCGCATATGTTTAGACACACTGCAGACACCCCGGAGGACCGGACAATAGCCTCAAAACACAATTCTGCAGCTTTACCGTGACACTGGGAACTCTCGGCTGCAGCAGGAGAAGTTTTCCTTTATGCTTTAAGGGAACGTCAACCAATGTGGCATGAATAGCGGAGACCGGTGTTAGTTGTCACACGGGGACGTTGTCACAACGGCTATATGTTTCAGTAGCTATAAGGTTTGCGTGAAAAGTTATACGCCGTTTGTTATTCGATTTTGTTGCAAACCTGCCTCATGGGACCTGTGATGACGTCTGTGTGTTAGGGCTAACTGAGGACACATTGTGAGATGGTACCATAGCACTGCGTGCTCGTACATTAATTTCCTGTATTTTTCCCCTCACCTATTCAGTTGTCTTTTAATTGGGAGCGAGAGAGCGCGCGTAAAACGCAGGATTTTCACAGGTGGCCCTCATCTATCGACCGTTAGTTTCCCATTCCCAAGTTATTCCCAGCTAACAATTTTGGCTTGTAGGAACGTTTGCATTAAGTAACCAAACCGTTAAAACGTTATATAAACGTTTCAAACGAAATGCAATGTTAAGAAACGTTACGGTAACGTTACTGCGAGAACTTTTAAAGAACATTAGCCAGCGTTCCGAGAACGTTCCCTGTTAGCTGGGTTGTGGCATATATTTACATAACGTGCAAAGCTGTATGTCATTTCAATAAACAGCTACATGTACTGCAGCTTGAATCCTTGTTAAACTGTAAACTTTTATAGTGGTACTGAATGTGAAGGATCTTCTACTAGTCTGTGAACTACTCTCCTTGTTGCCTGGCAACCAATCACAAGATTTCTCATTTCTCTCCTTCTCTCTCCTGCGATGGGTAATTCAATAATAAAAATACTGTATATCCAGGAATAAAAAAAGCATGTTCATGTTTCAGCTAAAATTCTTCAAAGCTTATTTACCTAACGTCTTACGTAATGTCTCCGATGTAGCAAAGTCCGATGTCAAACCAGCGTTTAGATTGCTCATTAAGGAGACGCGTCGTTACGGACGCTTTCAGCACGCGAGATGCTGAACTAAAGCCAGTATATGCCAAAATGTTTGTCAGTTCTAAACGAACGAACAAAAACTGCTAATAAACTTGAAAATTATTTAATGTTAGTCATTTAAAGTTATTAAATGCACTTATGTACTAATACTATATGCTAGCACGAATTATTTCCAAAGGTTTTGTCATTTTGAGTGACTTGTACTATACTGTACTGCTAGATTTACTGCTCTCGACTATGGCAAGGAGACAGACACCTGCAGGACAGCCGCAATATTACAACTTTAATATTGCACCGCTTACAATAAGTTGCGCGCTATACAGTGTGAACTAACTTAGGATGGTTTTATTTTATTTTCTATTTTCAACTTACTCTTATTTAGATAACCAAACTTTATATTAAAAAATACAACAAGTACACTGTGTTGACGACGACGTAGCCACTCACATGGTAACATGATTAATGTGGATAAGGCAGTGAAGAGGGTATATTAAGGGAAAATTATCTTTGTAGGCTGAAAAGGGGACCAAACTCATCAGTGACTTTCTGCCGCCTTCTCTCGCCAAGACGTCTTTTCATGCCATCTTTCGCCTGCTCTTCAGCCTCACCCTTTTCTGTCTGACACCCAAGGGCGCCCTTACCGCAAAATGTTGTAGCATATAGCGGTTACCTTCATCACTTTGGGGAGCAAAGAGCAGACATGATTGGTGAACGTCCCTAAAGCGCAGCTTCCACCTCTCTCTTGTGCATTCCACGGTACTCCTGACAACACACTGAACCCTGTTTTATTAAATATCTTTGTCATTGCAGGATCAGTCATAGACTCTCAGTGGGTAACCGCTGTCTTCATGTCTCCACAGACTCTGGAAGCTTGCACCTTACAAACGTGCTCCAAATGAACAAAGCAATGATTGTTTGACGTATAGCTTGGTTATATGAGTGTGTCTAGATTTAGCAATATTTATATTAGAGGCTTAGATTCTGAGCGACTAATTATAACGCAAAAATTACTATAATTTTACGCGAAAGGCTTTAACTGAGTTACAATGAGGGAGATTGACATTTCATCGCTTCACAAACGGATAGCGACTCTATCGTGTAATATTGTTCGTGTTGGGTGGATTTCTGGCACATAAAGAACGTCATTATTTTCTGAAACGATCTTTCAGTGTGAGAACAGCTCTGGAGTATGTCGTGGTGTTGTAGGGCGGAGACAACGGGGACTCT
>JAZGTI010021085.1:0-10324 GCA_036877585.1 Botia kubotai | reverse complement strand
TTTGAATCATAATTATTATCTTTAGGTGCGTTTTAAAATTATAGACAGGTGTTTTGGAACTCGGTAGCAGGTTTGGAACAACCCAGCTAACAGAACGTTTTCAGAACGTTGACTAAAGTTTTCTCAAAGTTATTAAAAATGTTTGTGCAGTAACATTAGTAGAACTTTTTTAAACATTATATATCATGTAATTTTTTTTTAAACGTTGCCGAATTAAAAATAATCTGAATAAATGTAACTTGTAACTTGTTCCTTGAAGATTTAAAATAATATTTTTAACGTTTTAATTATTCAACGAGAATGTTAGGGAAATGTTCTCAGAACCTAAAATTGTCAGCCGGCAGACCTGCAAGTTGTGCTGGAACAAGGTTCTGTAGCTCAACAGCATGTCGCTAGCAACACCAACAACATTGGTTCGAATTACAGGGAATACACACATACCGATATAAATAGCAATGCAAGTTGCTATGGCTAAACGTGTCTGCTAAATGCATACTGTACATGTAACTGTCCTGCATGTTTTGAGGTCTAAAAACCCACCGCATGTTATGTTACACAACACTGTAAGCGGTTTCATATCCGGTTACAGTAGGACTGATTACAGAGCGTTGACATAGTATGCAAACAACACTCTCATTCATTCCATGCCCTCATTCTCAGAGCGTTTTTTCCACCCTATGTTGAAAGATTCTTCATTCATAGTACGTTAATTCTTTCATTGCCCAATCAATATAAATATGGAGGCCAATGATCTGTCAATTTCACAGTCATATCTAGCATATATATCTACTGATTTCGTGACAGAAAGCAATACTCACATATGCATCAGGAAAGGCTCTGTATTTCAGTGCTAGGTTCCGTTCTGGTTCCGGTTTTGGCTTTGGATTCATCTGGAATGCTTTGTTGTCAGTGGGCAGATGATGAAGAGCACCATCGACGCTGCTGCTGCGCTGAAGACCCAGAGTCTGTGAGTTCTTGAGGAGCGATTCGGAGGGGAGGGATCGGTAAAGCTCCAGAGTGTTCTTGTGGTTGAAGCTGGAGGTCTCTGTAGAAGAGTTCTGCTGGATGGAGGGAGGCAAGCTTATCCGAGAAGTTTCACCGATCCCACTGAGGGAACTTGACGAAGATTTGAGGAAGGAGAAGCGCTCGTAACGGGACCCGAGAAGGCTGTCTGTCCCCTTGGGGGCCGAACTGATGCGGTCTTGTCCGGAGCCGATGTCAGGGAGAGAGGCTGCACGGAAGATGGAGCGGTTTGACAGTTTCCCGTTCTCGGGTGGCTGGAAGAACAAGCTGTTTTCCAGGCGAGATGAACCGAGCCCGCCGCCTCCATTCATGAGCCCTTTGCTGGAGGTCTCCTCAGGGCTCAGGTCATTGAGGGAGCTCCTGCGCATGACAATGCTGTTCAGGGCAGAAGCTCGGAGGGGCAGGGAAAGTCCACGGCTCATGTTTTCTGCAGACTGCTGTTCTTTCATCAGGGTCAAAGGAGACCGCATGTCCTTGAGGGAACTCCAGTTGAGTCCCAGGTCTGGAGGCAAACTGGATACTCCATTCGAAACCTTCTTGGGCTCAGAAATGGTCGAGGTCAAAGTCAGAGGTGAGATCGGAGTCGGAGGTGAGATCGTAGAGAAAGGTGAGACTGGTGCGTCCTCTTCAATTGGTGGCAGGGAGGAGAAAGGAGTGTTAGATGCTGTACGCTGAACCCTTTGACGGACTGGTCGATCCATGCTCTTCAGAGTGTCCACCAGGCTGTCCATTTCAGAGTATGGAGAGGCAAACAGAGACTGGGGTTCAGAATCAGTGGGGGAGGGTTCCAGCTCTACACGCGTGGCTTTGAACACATCTGAGAAGGATTCATCTCCCTCTTCCTTGATCACCAAGCTGGTTTCTAAATGTGCCTGTGACTCAAAGCCTGTTTTCCGTACCTCTCTCTCTCCCTCTCTCGCTCCGACAGGTGTACTAAGCTCCGCCCCGTTCCTCCCACTAATGTAACTCTCACTGCCCAGGTGAACTTCGCTCTCAGTGACTTTCCAGCTACGGTTGCCCAGGCTACCGTCTGTCTCAGAGAAGAAAGAAGTGGGCGGGGCTTGCTGTGTCCCGGAGGAGCTGAAATGAGAAGTGTAAACTGCTTTTTCATAGCTGGGGGACAGCTGAGTGGAATGCAGGTAGGAGCTCTGCGTGAGTTTATAGTCGGAATCCTCCATGAAACTTCTGGAGGGCGTTTCTTCAGAGTCGGAATTGATGCTCTGCCATCTTCTGTGAAGATCAGGGCTGGCTGTGCTCGGTTCTGGCTGATCTCTGAAGCCAAGGCCGTCCGACGAGCTGCTCTTGCTGTCAGCGTTAACCAGAGACACTTTGCGCACCACCACGACATCCTCTCTGCCCTGCCGAGCGGAGGATGGGCGGCTGAGCTTCGTATTTAGGATGGCAACAGCAGAACTCATGTCTGTATCTGATCCAGGGTCAGTTTCGCCTTCGATCTCGGAATCTGGTTCCTCAATCACTGTACTGAGAACAGTGGATGTGTGAAAGAATCTAGACAACAGAATACAAAAAAGAGAGAGAGATTCAATTTAGTGCAACGGTGTGCGCAAGTAAACAGTTGAGATCTATGACTTATGATTAATACAGTATAGAGAACCCTGATATCGCTGTTTAAAAAACACTACACATGTACCCTATATATTTAACTTAAATATTTGTAAGTCATCCGAGGGCTGTATGGGGCCCTTGAAAACATTTAGATTAAAAGTACAGGCACCATTATTAAAACGAAAGCATTAAACTGCACTTATAAGGAAATGAGAGGATGGATTATGATGTAAACGTTTTTTTCTAGCGTAGGAGTGCATTGCAATTTGCGTAGGCGAGTTTCTGGAGACGTGACAATGCTTGTTACAATAACATTTTAAAATGGATCTCAGCCTAAAATGAGCTTGAATCCACCTTAACCAAACTAGAAAAAAAGGACTTTGGCGACTTTACTACAATGACACTCTTACAAGACAAAAGTGGTGAAATGACCTTAAACATCATCATCATCATCAGCCGCAATGATGCACGAGTAAGAGTAGATACAGTATGATCATATACGTATCAAAATACGCTATTTTTATAAACAGAAATGTATCCTGTAGACGACAGACCATCATTATATTTGAAGATGTCTGTATTATCCCAAAGAACAAACTGACACATGAAAAATGAAAAAGCACATGAAATTTAACACAACCTTAAAAAGCCTTTAAGAAAATAAAACATATCGGATAAACATAAGACAGATCTGCATAAATGTGTCTGATAATAACTTTAACAGTAAAAGGCTCTAGAAAATATGTTGGTTCCTGTTAGTCAAGTATTAATTTGGTTAGTTAAGTATTATCGAAACAGGATGACCATGGGTTTAGATTAACACGCATTCCTCACAAACCTGCTTAAAAACAGACTAAAAACACCATTAATAAAACGATCAAACACACACACATGCAGAAATACAGGTCATACACACACACCACAGCGGTTTACTGTTTATCTTTACAAATGCGTTTCTGGGCTACTGTAGCAGTACTTACAGTAATTCATGAAAATATAAAATAACATATTCTCAAGACACAAAACAAAAACTTTTGTCACACCTCAGGAAAAAAGAAGCCGGTACATGTCATGCAGTTTGTTTTTCACTTCAGCCCTACAGTAGCCCTGAGACATTAAAAGCACAGGTATCATGTTTTATCCACTGGTACTGCTAGTCTGTCTGTATCAGCCAGAGCTCGCCCCCTGGTGGCTAAACTGGGCGGCACACGTCATTGCTCGTCTAAAATGTTAAAGACAGCGCTGCCGTTTAACACAACTTTGTTTTATAGAAAACCTTCTGACCAATTAATTGCATAGTCTTATTAAAAGCATGCGTGTAAACATTCTTGGCATACATATTAGTTCCTCTTAATTTCCAGAGTATTCTGTACGCGTTCTGAGAATTGTTGTGGTTAAAATATTGGGCGACGTCCAAGGCCTGTTTACTGACGATGTGCTCTGCCACATACTGTCGATCCAACTGAAGAGATAATTTGACTTAAACAGACACGACACTGTACAATGATACACAGTCTCATTCCTGACAGTTACCCAGCTAACAGGTAACATTCATAGAACATTGCTAACGTTCCCTAAAAGTTCTTGAAGTAACATCAGCAGAACGTTTTCTAAAAGAATATATCATATACATCAAAAACAATTTTCTTAATTACTTAGTGGAACGTTTTAAAAACATTACAAATGTAAAAAAATGTTCCATAATATAATAATCTTATAACCAACCAATAATGTTAATAGAACATCTAAAAAAACGGACGGTCTGAACATTCCTAGAACGTTTTTGTTGCTTGACGGAAATGTTACAGAAGCTCATGCTCATTTGTGGTTAGCAAAAATATGTATTTTTTTAAGTTACTGAAATAAGTCCAGAAATCACGTACAAAAAAATTGTTCACTGACGGCACCATTAAAGAATATGCAAATTAGAAGGTAATTAAGGGCCATGATTGGTAAACAAGGGTGTGGATATTTGACATATACATCTGTTTGTCACCTGCATCCCTCAAATCATTCGAGGCACCCATCAGATTTATTACAGCCTCTTCGCACGGCTGTCAGTGACACTACAAGAATGTGTAATTTTGCATTCACACACGTTCCAGCTGATGTCGCCTCTTGTAATTTGCTTTGCGACACACTCTTAAAATGTCTGACATTCATGGGACAGGTATTATATCAGTATTTGACACAGGATTAGCATTGTTGTACGTGATACTTTCCACTACAGGTCAGGTGATTTCGTCCCTCTTGGCAGCGAAATAAATGAAATGTAACTGAATCAAAAGTTAGAGAACCACATCTCCACCATCAGAAGGTCAGATTCAATGAAGCTGCTGAGATGAACCGCATCTGAGCAGCAACTAATAAAAACTAAATGCCAAGGTAAAATATGCGATCATGCACATACCATGCAGCACGTGTTTGTATACAGACGCGTTCAATGTGATGTCAGTTGGTTCTGGCACAAATGAGGTTTATTTCAAGAATGTGTAGAATCAGGTCTGAGTCAAAAGCAGACTTTGAACTGCTGATCTACCTCACATTCCTCCTTCCGCCCATCCCATTTACATCAGCGTATCAGATATGAGGTTGCAAGAGGGTGAGGCTTTGATAAACCGGTGCTTTCTTGAGATTTCTCAATATCAACAAGATTATTCATATAAATCCTAATGCATCTCATTAATTAAGATTTTCTTTGCTAATATAGGACAAGATCATATCCAGACTGGCGCTGCAGGGTCAGTTTCACTTTTCACTCTGTAGATGCTTCATAAAATACAATGAAACTATTAAATGGGTCATTTTAACACACTCTATAAATAGCATAAAGACGGAGAGAGAAACTTATAAAACAAAAGCAAACAGAAAGCTACTTCCCACATGGAATTAAAATGGTGTTATACATACATAACTGCATGTTCATGTATCACCTAACAGTGGACCATTCTACGTACTGTATACATATTAAGCATAGTAACTATTTTAGGAGTAACCAAAAATAACATTTTTCCTGGCAATTAAACCATGACAAAATAAATCTGTTATTAGTTTTGTGCTTTTCCAATTTATTCTCAAAAAGATTTTTAATTGATTGTATTATTTAATGCCTTGTTGTTGTACTGGGCATTTTTGCCGGCTGGCATTTGAAGAAGAACACCATCAGATAATCTCAGTAGATTCAAGGAAAGTACATTCAGATCACACACAGATATTCGTAGATAAATATGATATATTCTGTCTTACCTGTCACCTGGAATGAACCTGGTTGGAATCAGGTGCTGCTGGAAAGCTTTTTCCTCTGCAGTACGGAGATCTTCAGCCTCTCTCCTGCCCTCAGGTGTGGTTTTACTGACTTCCACCACGTCCCTGTGAGGGAAGGTTCTGGTGTTATCTGTATCTGTCTTTACCTTTATCAAGCAGACCTCTCCCTGATTGTGACTGAAGGTCTCCTCTGTGGTGTATGTAGTAGAGATCTTCTCTGCACTGATTGGTTCTTGACCTTCACTGCTCTGTGTTCTTCTGAACAATGTCACTAGATCGTCTGTCTTTTCGTTGTGTGTGTGTTCCTCCCTCTCAGCGTGGTGGATCTCAGTGCTTGTTTGGTATGTGCTCCTTGTGGTGTCCTCTGGTAATGTTTTCTCTCTACTGGAATGGTGTGGGGCCGAGGGGTGGAGCCAAGCCTCCAGGTGATTGTGTGTTGCCATGCTTGAATCTACAAGTGATACCTTCGCTGGCTCAGAGAAGGGAGGGGCAGGAGAGAATTCTTTTGGGCATTCTTGATTGACTGGTAGGGCTGGTTTCAGTGGAGCAAAACAGTGAATCTGCCTCTCTGCTTGACCTGTCAACAATTCAGTGTCTACACATACCTCTGCTTCTGGTGCTATCACATCTTGCGATTCAGTTGCTTTGCTGTTCATTTCGCTGTTCCTCTCTGTCATCTCCTCAACCCCCCTATGTTTCTCCACCACCTTATGAGGGAACATCTGCTCTTGTGGTAAAACACTCACACTACTGACTTTTGTTCTTTCAACTGGTGTAACTTCATGATTTTTGTTATAAATATCATATGGTCCACACGGTTCCTCCTCTTTTGGCCTGTTGTACTTCTCCCTCACAAACATCTGCAGGTCATTTACTGTGGTCATACCCTCCACTGATGTCTCAAAGATCTTAGCACTTTTTTTACAACGTGTCTCCTCTGTATTTAAACCTTCATAAGCTTTGACTGTTCTCTGATAGATCTCTGCTTTTCTGGCCAGAGAGCTGAACAGCTCGTGAGAGTGAGAGGGTGGATGAATTACGATGGCAGACACACCTTCAGAGATCAAAGTCCTGGAGATACCGTGGTCTACAGAACCTGAAGAAGCATTGATAGTTTCAGAGCTGGATGACTTGTCATGGTCCATTTCCTTTCTTATGTGGTCTTGTTTTTCACTCTGGGTTACCATGTTTAAATAAGACTTATTGTGAGACAAACCCCTCCAGAAAGGGTCAGGGTCAGAGGTGATGGAGTCCGAGGAACCCGAAAGGTCAAAGGTGTCAGTTTTAGTGGAGTTAATGATGGTGTGTATTTCTGATGAAACTGACTCAGGTGAAGAAATCGTTGATTCATCATGATGAAGGACAGGTTCAGAGGTACGGTGAACAGGTCCTGCAACAGCAGGGCAAGGTTCTCCTGAGTCAGCGGCACATGTTAGATTAAAATCAGCTTGAGGAGATTCCATTGAAATGGTCTCACTACCAAAATCAGGGTGAGATTTTTCTAGGCGATGTAAATGAGAAGTGGAATGTACAGTCGTTGTGGGAAAACTCTGAGGCATGAGTGAATTGCAGAGATCTTTGTAAATTGGGATCAAATCCCTTTCAGCTTGTGAAACATCTGAATTGTAAGATGAGGAAACAGGCTTTGTATCAGTGTCACCATCCACATATTTGGAAGACACAGTGCTAGAGGTTATTACATCTGGCATGAATGACACAGAAATGGGTTGGCTGGTATCAGCAGTTACATGGTGAGGGCCAGTGTTGTTGACCGGCATATAACTCCTGGTGACAGACACAACTGTATTATCTGTAGTGCTGAATTGAGAGTCTTCGGTCTCAGTAGTTTTAATGTTAGCTGGATTACTGGAGGAATGCTCGGGAAGAGTGAAGACAGAATCTGAGTATGAGGTGGAGATCTGGGATGTGTTTGAGTTTGAGGTGAAACCACCATATTTGGAAGAGGTGAAACTCTGGGGGATGGAAAAGCTGGAATTTTCATGGACAGAAGAGCTGGAACTTTGGGATCTCTGGGGAACAGAAGAGGTGGAATTTTGGTGGGTGAAAGTGATGGAATTCTGGTACGTTGAAGAGCTGGTGTTCTCAGGGATTATAAATCTTATGTCTTTTGAGAAATCCTGAGGAACAATTGTATCTGCTTTAGAAGCAATATCTGCGGTGAAGGTTTTGACAGGAACATCTGCTGAAATCCTTGATTTGGATCTCTCAGAATCATAGTTTAAGAGTGAATGACCATTTCTACTGGAAACACCATTCTGGTTCAGATGTGCCTCAGGTCTTGAACTATCAACATAGTGTGTATAAGGTCTTGATGCAGTTTTTACATTAGAAACAAGATTGACAGAGTCTATAATGTCAGCTTTAGTCTCTGAAGCACAAGACCAAGACTTGGAGTATTGAGATCTGTCTACAGCAGGGAAAGCTGGTTCAACGATACCATTATTCCTTGAAAATAATTCTGCTGTATGGAGAGCATCTGTAGCAGTACCAGGTTCAAGACTATCCATCTGAGAATATCTTGTGTGATGGCTTGAGAAGGTGCTGGAGTTCTCAGGTATATATGTTTCAGAATAGGTTAAGTATACTCTAGTCTTAATTTGGGCAGCTGGATAATCAGATGGGAGATTATCAGCAGCTGGGCTCTCTGGGGGTGTCTGGTAACCATCACTATCAGAGTCAATGTACGGTATTAATTCACTCTCTAGATGGGCCGGCATAAAGCCTTTAGTGACCTCAAGTCTGTCCTCCTTATTGGCCAAAGACATGTCACTCAAGACATGCTGGGCCTGTAATTGGTTGGAGATAGTAAGGGGAGGTGCAGTAGAAACCAAACCAGCAATGTGGGGTACGGTTTGTTGTATTTCTACCTGGTCTTCAAACTCATCTTGCTCACTGATGTGACCTTTGACCCTTGGGTCCTCGCTGACACTTGAAAGACTTTTGGACAAATCTTCCTTCTTCTTTTTCCAATTCAGAGTAAATGTGCCAAACCTCCTGGGTTTACGGAGGTCCGTTTCTGAATAACTGAGAGGCGCTTTCTGTAGAATGAATAAAACGGAAGGAAAAGTTTATGATGTGTAAAAATATTTCTATCATTTGATATCAAACCACAATATTAAAAATAATATATAGCATAAAAAAATACAAAAGTAAAAAGATTAAAAATAGCTTGTTATCTAAACAAATAATTAGAAAACAGTAGACGACCCATATTAATTTCTGAGCACCCTGCTCTCTAGATCAGTGGATCTCAACCTTTATGACCTCATGGCCCCCCATTGTCCACAACAATATTTAAGAGGCCCATGCCACTCACAATTTCTACACAAAATATTCTACAGCTTAACTAGAAACATGTACATTTATTATAAAAATAACTAAACCACAAGAAACATTTAGATTTTTATTTGCTTTAACTTATTTCAATGGTTGTTTTGCCTAGAGAAGATAATAAATCAAGAAATCTTGAGGCCCTCTTGGAAGTTTGTTGAGGCCCCTAGTGAGCCTCAGCCCCCAGTTAGGAAACACTTTTGATATAGGCATCAATTAATCGGTCTGGACAATATATTGGACTATCACTACTACAAACTCTTACACGTATAATGCAGTTCTCTCCAGAAACTCTGTTCCATCTTAAGCCGGCTGATTTGCATTCTTCACTGACTTTCTTACTATGATTGGTATGAGACAAATAGAAAGTGTTTCTGTTTACACACTTTACTTCCTTTTAATTAAACCAATTCTAAAATGATTCGAACACTCTTAGTAAAGGGTGGCAAATGCAAATTAATAAGACCATTTCTGTGCGTTATCAACTCTGAGTATTTCATATATCCACAGGAGATGAAATGATGTTCTGCTTTCGATATGTTCGCTTCTGAAGTGAATTCGGTTTTATAATCAGATGTGAACAGAGCATGAAATGGCATGAAGGGAGATAGTGTGACATCTGTCAATCTGTCTGTGAAACTGGGTGGAGGCACCAGCATTCCTTCTAAAACAGCAGGTGGATGGAAAAGTTCAAAATGACCATATCAGTTGCTCATTACCGTGTCATAACTCACACAATTAATATCGTTCACAAGAACCGTGTGTGGCTTAATTTAGAAATAAAAATAGATATTTATATCACACATATAAAATACAAATCATTCGGTAGCCTAAATAACTCAGATGTCCAAACGCGGCAAATTATCTTGATATGAATCTGATGAACCTTACACAGATATTAATCTTATACAAACACGAAACACAGAAGACAAGCCCTGCGTACAGATTCCAAAATACACCTTCAGCAGCCGAACACAGAAGACGAAACCTGTCATCATACCAACAAAATCACCACATTGTTGCTGTCGATAGGTATCAACCTTTCATAAAACAAAGCTCAATCTGTCAGCACTGTGTGAAAAAAAGCTTCTGAAGAAACTGTGTCAAAATTCTGAAAGTT
>JAZGTI010021084.1:0-10325 GCA_036877585.1 Botia kubotai | reverse complement strand
ATGTTTGGAAACAAGTTCGGCATTGGGAACATCAATGGCGAGGTGATATTGGTGGGAGAACTGGACCGGGAGGAGATGTCAAATTACACTCTAACAATCGTGGCCACTGATAAGGGTGAAACGCCTCTTTCCTCTAGCATGGAGGTCACAATGATTGTGTTGGATGTGAACGATAACACGCCGAGTTTCTCCCAAAACATCTATGACATTGAGATGGAGGAGAACACACTCACTGGAACCGACGTGCTCCAGGTGTTTGCCAGCGACGCAGATGAGGGAACCAATGGGCAGATTCGGTTTTCCATTGCCAGTGGGAACGTGAATTCTGATTTTCGTATCGACTCTGTAACAGGAGTGATTTCAGTGGCAAAACTCCTGGATCGGGAAACACAATCGTCATATTCTCTGACTATTCAGGCCACAGATCGTGGGAGCAGCCCCCGCATGGATCGTTCTACTGTTAACATAGTGCTTCTGGATGTAAACGATTGTTTGCCGACATTCCAGCTTTCACCATACATCATTACTGTTCAGGAAAACTTGGGAAATCTGCCCAGAAACATCTTACAGGCAAGTATGAGTACACACCTACTCATATAACTTTCTCCACATTTTAGAATAAGTAATCAAAACAGAAATAACAAAGGAATTATGAAGAGATCACTATTCCTTCACTATTGGCCCCCACATACACATTAAAAATAATAATAGTAATTAAACTTTTAAGTTTTGTAAGTTTGGAATGTATTCATATATTTATACATTTATCATATTTATCTAAGAAAAAAAATTATAATCATGTTAGCCAGTAAAAAAGTAATTAAGATTAAAACATTTGACTGGTACTGTGATGTAACTATGTGGCTTTACTTGCAAAAATACAAAAAAAACACATCTGTATGTTTGACATGATGGATCATCACTGGAATGATAAATGACAGCGTGTCACACTAACACTAAATTCCTCCTACATTGAAACAAGATCAAAGTGAGAAAGTTCATTAACACTTCAGTGTTGATTGTAGAACAGCACAGCTCAAAAATGAAAATTATGCAATATGGAAAATGAATTCAATTTCCTAAATAGACTTACATATTTTTGGTGGGACAAAAGGTGTGTAGCTGGCATAATTATTATTTATAAAGAGTAAAGTTTAAACAGTTTAGAATGTTCATAGCTAGTCTGGAATGGAAAAAAAACTCTGCATTACAGACGGAGTTACTTAATTCAATGTATCTGTATAGTGTTTTACAATACATATCAGCTTTACAAAGACTATAGTGCTTTACAAACTACTTAGTAGTTACTTAATCTTACAAGTCAAATGCACTGAATGAATGAGCAGATTTAAGTTCGAACAGAGGAAACCTCGTTTCTAAAACTGATATTAATCATCTTCTGGACTACATCACATATATATAAATTAAACACTGTGTAGAAAGAGTAAGTAAAGGTTTAATCAGAGTAAATAGTTGCGTATGAAAGATAGATCTCCAGAGATGTAGATTATAAATGTGATGGTCATGGAGTCTGTTTTAAGCAGATCTAGTCCACTTCACTTTCTAGTAGACACGCACTATTGCTGCTGAGTATTTATTCATCTTTGTGGTCAGAGATGTTGTATTATGAGTGAGCGATGCGCGATCCACTGGCGTGGCTAAAGCTTCCGCTGCGGTAGACATGTGCAGTTATTTGCGGGTCTAACAGAACACGCGCTACACGCGGTTCACACGCATTGAACTCAAGTAGAGCGCGAGGGAAAGAGAGAGGACAAGATTGTGAAATTACAGTCTGAGGACAGAAGAATTTGATTTTTAATGTGCGAGGATTATTTAATAATTCTACCTGCATGTCAGACCTGTTTTGACATGGATCCGATTGTCTGTGGTAGGTCCAACACAACGAGCTAACCTGTATAATGTACGATATGATATTATGAAACATGGTTATTTGAAAACATAACCCCCATAAAATATACAATCTTTAGTACTGTTTATATAGGGGCAGCATGCTGTTTCTGTGCAGGTTTGTATTGATTCCTGCTCAAACTGTTACATTCATTTAACGACAGTTACAGTAAGCCAGCAGAGCAGATGAGCGCACGCTCTCTGACCAATGAGAGGACAGTTTACTTACATGTGACTTGAAAATACAATCATTTAGGTACATTTGAAATGTTGACTTGTGAAAGCAAACCAAACCAAGAAAATATATTGCTATATTGTAACATTTTTATTCCCTGTTTTGAAACAAAGCGAATAATCTGCATGTTTTTCAACAGGTTATTTTGTAATAATAATACTAAATGTGTTCTTGTATCTTAATTAGCAGAGCATTGCATTAGAGGTGTAAAGGTTGTGGGTTCGAATCCCAGGGAACACATACTGAAATTGTATAAATGCACACTGAATGTAAGTCACTTTGGATAAAAGCGTCTGTCAAACGCATACATGTAAATGTTCCTATTTGTGAATTTATAATACTATAAATATTACAGGGCTAAAAGGGACTTGAACACAAGTTTGAATGTTGGTTTGTATGGTGTTTTTCAGATTGTTGCCCGTGATGATGACGAGGGCACTAATGGTCAGGTTGGCTACACTCTGAGTGGTAATAATGACGCGGGAGCTTTCAGCCTGACTTCCAGCGGTCAGCTGAATCTGATCCAAACACTGGACCGGGAATCACAGGACAAATACATCCTCATCATCACAGCCCATGACTCCGGTAAGAACATTCACTAAATGCTTATATATACACACACACACACACACAGTATATATACTGTATAAATATATATATATATATATGTTATTTTTAGTATTATATATTCATATAACATTATTATTAATATATATTTTTTAGTATTTTTAAAGGTTTGACATCATGAAAATAAATGTCAGTGAAACTTTTCTTAAGCAAATTAAAATGTATATTTTATAGCTGTACCTTAGGGATGGTAAAGTGAGTAACCTGCAGTGTGTGCGCTCTGGTTAGCTCATGCTCTGGCTATTAGTTAACCCATTCTGGCCAATTAGTGTCTCTCTTATGAGGTCACATGACTGGCTGTTGGCAAAAACTAATTATCTAAAAAAAAGGTGTTTAATATCTGACAAGAGAAAGTATCTTAACTTGAGCTCAGAGTCGGCTGTGACTGATGGGTGTCTGAGATGATCATGGCTTTTTATTTTCAGTTTTCCTAAGTTCTCTTAATGTTAACATGAAGTCAAAATCGTCTTATTTGTGGTGAGGTTTGTTTGGCCTGATATTGTGTTGATTACTTGGCTTCTTGATAAAGCTGAAACTCTGATTGGTGAGACTAAAGAACCATTTTCCCAGTTTGAGTCCTGGCAGTGGCCTTTCCTTTCTTCTGGAACATTCACTAAAATCTGAGACAGCAGCATAAACATTTATCATAAATAAAACATGATTTGTTGCAAATGTTTATTCATGTTTAGCTCTGTTTGCACAGCTCTTTGCCAAAAACTCCAGACATTTCTAACTCCACAGGAATCAGACACAACCGAGTGAATAGAGTCTGTTGTGCCCTAACAGTAAAATATGGAAAAATTAGCAGTCTAAAATGATCCAACTGACTTTTCCTTGAGTCATTGAGTTCCTCAATGACCATTCTGCCATTTAGTGGATTTGTGATTTAGGTCAGAGTTCCTCTACAAACCTACTGACATCCTCACCAATCTCCTTATCGCTCTCTCTCCTCCTCTCTCGCCCTCTCTCAGAACAGTTACAGGAAGCCATTAGTTCTGATATTTAATATCTATAAGTTTAATAATATCTATATATTAAGTTCAGAACTTAATATCTATGTCAATATAACTCAAGATCTATAGACAGTGTGCAAAATGCTGATTACCACATTAAACGAAAGGGTCTTAGTATGTTAAAATGTGTATGTTGTAATAAATGCCATGTATTTAAAAGTAAAAGGCTGTATTTTAAATACCTCCCATTATAATCACAGAGTTTGCTTGTCCTCTGTGTTGACTGAGCCCATATCATTCCTCTTTTCTGCCTGGTGCTTCAGAATCCTGGTGCTTACCTCTCACTTTTCTGGAGTCCTGACCTTTGAACTCTCACTGTCTCTGGAATTCTCCCCAGCAACTTTCCATTTGATTTCTTTGTGTAAATCAGAAGGAAAGCTGGGAGACCGCTGGCGCTCTGAGGGAGGAACCCAGTTTGGCAGCCTGAACTCATTATGTAGAAATGTGTTTTTCCGGCAGAGTGTGGCGGCACAGCCGGCAGTTAAAGGTGCTTGACAAGAGAGCGAGAGAGAATTAAAAGCTTTTTCTATGGAAAGATGTTGGCCAGATTTCTGAGGAAAAACCCTATCTCTCTGAGGACATTTATCAAACATTTATCAGCTACATTATTGTTATAGTAATGTACTTTTACTCAATGTAAATGTAAGTCTTTTCATTTCTTATAAGGAACTTTGGGAGAAACAACTGAGAAAGTTGATTAGGTCTCCTGAGCTATGACTGAGAAACCTCTGAGCAATTAAACATTGCCTTAGTGCACATCCGATTCTGTTGAAGGTCGTTTTGATAAAATGATTCATAGTTTGCTGATGTTTTGGTGGTTTTGTGGGATTAACAAACTGAACAGGAAGGTGAAATCTTTCATGTAAGCAACACAGCAGTGATTCTGTCCAAACCACAGATTTAAACACACATACACACTCACTGGGGCCTGGGGCAGTTTATCATCAGTTTATCAACAAGAGAGAGAATATGTAAAAGTAATCCAGCACATTGTTGCACATGTTTTTGAGAGAGTTAAGTTCAGCTGAGGATATTTTATCTGTGCTGCCAGACATCATGGAGTGTAAGATTCACCGCAGTAAAACTACACTGCAGACATTCCTCTAATCAGTGTTTTTAGATATGTTTACTGGAAATCAAAAATCACTAAAAAGCTATTTTGCAGTGTACCAAACACTGAGGAGATTTTAGTTTTACATTACAGAAATGAGAACAAGCATCTCAAGTGGAGAAGAGCTACAGTGTGCAGAGCACACAAATGAACTCATTAGATGTGCTGATGGAGGACTGAGTTCTGCTTCTGGAAGTGTTTAAAGACCTATTCAATGCCAGAGATACAGAAAAGCTTTGAGTCTTTAAACAGACCCACAGTCATTAACATTCTTTATTTTCTGATTGCTGAACAGTTACAGGACAAACAGAACTGCAATAACAGAGCTGTGTGTGTGTGTGTGTGTGTGTGTATAGGCTGGCTCTATAAGATTTGTGTCTCCTTAATAAATCTGACCTAAAAGTGCGTGTGAATGATGTCAAACACTCTTAAATATAAAACAAGCCTTCAGAAACCTCATCTACCCAATAAACCTGAACAGTTTTACTGTTCCATCACACACTATATATGTTTAATATGTAAATGACAAAAACTGTATGATTAACTTAATACAAAAACAACTTCACTTTAATGTTCATCAAACGACTTTGTCACCATTCTTGCTGTGTGTATTGGTGCATTATCATCCTGATAGTCAGTCTGTCTGTGGCATGCAGAGGTCCACTGCGAATACTCACCCAATGTCATGCTCATAAACAGGTAATGACATCACTTTCTGTATGTCTGGAAGTCATCCAGCAAGATCCTGGAGAATGTAAACAGGGTTTGGTTCTGACAGAAACAATGACAAGGAAATAATGCGATGTTTAGATTGAAGCTCTCGGCTCCAGAACAGAATCAGATTTACACTTCAGGCTGGTTCTGGTCCTCTTGATGGTACGCAGAATAAAATATTAGAACCCCTCCACCATCCAGACAAAGTTTTTTCCACTGCAGTGCTATAAAATAGAAAGTCTGTCCAAATATCAGTAAGGCAAAATGTTTTAAATACACAAAACATGATCTGAGAGACAGACTGAGAGAGAGATAAAAACACGAGTTACTGTCGTCATACTGTATGCAGCTGATTTATAATGATAAGTAATGAAAACCTGTCACATTTACACACGTGTGTGTGTGTGTGTGTGTGTTTGTGTGTGTTAGAGAGAGAGAGTCTGTGACTGTGATGCAAGTAATTAATAATCTGTGCTCTTTAACTGCTGCTCTGAACATCTTCATTCATTGTTTTTTCCTCTATTTTGAAACGAACAGTTCATCTCGCCGTATATACAACCCCTAATATAATAACCCCTAAAATAATCTGCTTCAGTTTCATTTCTGTATGACACGAGTGTGTGTGTTTAAGGGCTTTAAAGATGGATGACACAAAAGTCTAAGTGTAAATGAAGGGCTGGAGAGGTGTGTGTTTGTTTGTGCGTGTGCTCTTTAGCTGTGGTGGATCACAACTTTCATGGTCTTTCCTCACATTAGTAGACAGTCTCTTACCAGCAGAGACTCTGAAGCTGCATGTTGAGTCTGGTACACTGCTTTACTGGGCAGCTAGTTGACTAGTTACACTCAGAAATCATGCAAGCCCACATGGACACACACACACACACACACGTAAACCTTCTGCTCATCAGATAAATGCTAGTCACTTTGTCTTCGCAGTGAGGATGAGAATTACAGCCTGTGCTAACCGCTTCTAAACATGTTATTAATTACTGTAACCTGTGAAAGAACACCTCTCTCTTTCTCTCTGCCTCTTATTGGTTGCACACATGGAGAAATTGTTCGGCTACGTTCTGTTTTTCTCCTCTCTGCCTTATTTCTGTGAGCTGTATTTTCCTCAATGTTGTTGTACAGTACAGCACTTCAAGGGTACAATGTTATCAGTGGTTGAATTTATGCGGAGAGCAAATTCATTTGAATCACATTCATTCACAACAAAAGGACCAGATGTTTCAATCACTTCTGTCTCCATCTGCTCTTTATTTAACTTCATCCCCGCAGACCGATTGGACCGTTTCTCCTCTTTGGCCTGAGGGTCTGATTTGTGCTGAAAGTGCCATTCTTTCTTTTCAAAATTTCTGCTGTGTGCCTCACTATTTGAAAAGCAAGATCTGTAAAGCTCGGCTACCCCCTGCAAAGCATCAGATCTATTTAAACATTCCAGAGTATTTGGATGCGCTGCAAGTCCATGTGTGTGGGCAGATGGTTGGTCTGACTGTGTGTGACTGTAGAGGGATTTGTAACAGAACTGAAGTTGAATTGAAACAGGATTTAAACAAATGTTTTGGATTGGGATGTAAATCTGGGGTGTTTGAATCTCAAAACATTTCTATTTAATAACTGAAATCATACAAGAACAGACAAGGTATGAAGCAGACAAAAATGTGCCCAGGTAATTGAGAGAATGAGAAAATTGAGAATATTTTGACCATTAAGATTTGTTGACATTTTTATTATAAACATCCTCTAAATGCATTCAGATGTTTCACTTTAGAATTTGTTTTCACTTAGTAGTAATTCTCATGAAAATGTCACAATGCAAATATACACAATTCAAGTATAACGTAATATAAAAGTTGTGTATTTTTTCACTATAGAAGTTGTATTCATGCAAAACATCATGTTTTATTCATTTAATTGGAAATACGACCCAGACACCCAAGTTTTTCTGTTTTTAAACCCGTTTTTCTTTGTGTTTCTGCAGGTTCTCCATCTCTGAGTGGTACTGGTACAGTAATAGTTCTGATCGGTGATGTAAATGATAATATTCCATCATTCATCTCAATGTCTGTTCATACAACCATTCCTGAAGATGTTCCCACAGGAACTGATGTTCTGCTGCTCAGCAGCTCAGATGCTGATACAGGACTCAATGGAGTGATCAGGTAACACACACACACTGCACTTACAGCACTACCTGTCAATCGTGTAGATAAAGCTCTTCCTTGCGAGCTCATGGACTGGGTGGGCAACATGTTCTGCTCTTTTAAAGACATGCAAATGAGGTTGAACAATGACAAAAATGAGCGGGGGGTAGGTTAGTGAGTTTCTGTAGTTACACTAGACCTAACACTTCAAATAATCAACCCGGCATTACAGTGCCAGCCTCCTTGAGTTCTGGCATGCAAACGAGAGACTGTGTGTGGGTGTTATTTTTTGGACCCTTCTAGGCTTTTTTCACACTTAATCATTTGTGGAAATCGCAGACATGCACACAGTGAAGTTGTCTTGTGTTCATGTGTTGTGAGAGTTATAAAAGATTTTCGAACCCTGAACTCAAATAAATGGTTTTGTCTGGATAGTATATTTGAGCGACTGCCATAACTGCCATCATTTTAAAACTCAGCATTGCAGCCGCATGTACCCTAGTTGTGTCCCAGTAGCTAACTGTGAACTTAGCTCACTGCAAAAAGACATAGCTTTCAAATGTAAAGGTGAAATGCACACTTTTAAAAAATGTGTTACATGTGTTACAAAAAAAATGTCACAGTCATATGATGAGTAATGAAAATTACAGTCAGAGGTGTGCAACAACTTTTTTTACAGTAGCCTTGAAAACAGCACAAAGTTTAGAATCAGAATAGAGTCAAGTGTGTGAATTACTGCACACTACATAAAGGAAATGCATCTTATAGATTATGCATCTTATGCATCTTATATGCATCTTATCTTATATATGATCTTGTTTTTGCTTTACAGTTACAGTCTCATTGGGGGTGGCGGTCAGTTTTCCATAAACCCATCCACAGGCCAGATCATCACTAGCTCCCTGCTGGATCGAGAGACACAGGCGAGTTACAAGCTGTTGGTGGTGGCTGTGGATGGTGGACAACCCACACCCCTGTCCAGCTCGGCCACAGTGTCTGTGGTGGTGTCTGACATCAATGACAATCCTCCACGCTTTCACCATCATCCCTATGTCACCCACATACCTGCCTTTACCTCCACAGGTGTGTCTTGTAACTCTCTGTGCTAGGGCACCAAGTTTTAGTTGAGTTTGCCTGACTGGTTAATGTTTACTTATTTGTGTTCTATTGTTCCCAGGTTCGCTGGTCTTTGCAGTCACAGTGACTGATGAAGATTCTGGCTCAAACGCTCAGCTTCACTATTCACTCGCTGGACGAAATTCTGACAAGTTCAAAATAGACCCAATCAGAGGTGCCATTACAGCCAATGAGAAACTTACTGGGAGTTCAGAAGTCACCTTCACTGTCCATGTAAAGGATGGAGGCACCAACCCCAAAATGGACAGCACCACAGTTACGGTTCGCTTTGTTACTGGAGGAAATTTCCCCCATATTAGAGTCAAGGAGAAGACATTCACTTTCCCAGAAAACCAACTCATAAACACTGTTGTCACAAAGGTGACTGGAACATCACCCAGAGCAGGTCCTTTGTCATTTTACATCACAAGTGGAAACCTGGATAATGCATTCCACATAGATCAGCTTTCAGGGGACTTATCTATTAAAAAGCCTCTGGACTATGAGAACATTGAGAAGTATGTTTTATGGATAGAGGCACGAGACCAAGGATTCCCTCCTTATTCAGCCTATGAGAAGGTAGAGATTATTGTGCTGGATGTTAATGACAACCATCCTGTGTTTGACCAAGAACCATTCCATGCACAGATTCTAGAAAACCTCTCACACCAACATGTGCTGATAGTCTCTGCAGTTGACCAAGACAGTGGACCAAATGGGCAACTGGAATATGCAATCACCGATGGCAACAGAGACAACAGCTTCAGCATCAACCAGGTTACCGGTGAAATCCGCACTACGCAACCTCTGGATCGAGAGCAGGCTGCTGAGTATTCTTTGAGAGTGAAAGCGACGGATAGAGGCAGCCCTCCAAAAAGCACTGCAGTCAAAGTTTTGATTAACGTTCTGGATGTTAATGATAATGCTCCCAGATTCTCAAAAATCTTTAGTGCTACTGTGCCTGAAAATGCACCAGTGGGGTTCACTGTTACCCGAGTAACAACCACAGATGAAGATGTAGGTGCTAATGCTGTTAGCCGATACTCCATTAGTGATTCAAGCCTCCCCTTCATCATCCACCCCAGCACAGGAGACATCACCATCAGTAGACCCCTTAACAGAGAGGACACCGACCACTACATTGCCAAAGTCTCAGCACATGATTCAGGTTGGACTGTTAGCACAGATGTTACAATATTTGTGACAGATTTAGCAAGCCATCATATTACCTGGACTATCCGGAGCTGACAGACATCGGTTCCCTTGTGCTACAAGTCTCTGCAACAGATCCTGATGAGGGATTCAATGGTAAAATATTTTACTTTATCAGATCCCAGACAGAGTATTTTCGAATCAACTCCTCCTCTGGCGAGATCTTTATTAAACAGCAGCTCAGGTATCAAAACTCCACTGGCCACAGTAATGTCAATGTAAACCGTCACAGTTTCATTGTCACT
>JAZGTI010021083.1:0-10325 GCA_036877585.1 Botia kubotai | reverse complement strand
ATTATATTATCCCTTGTAACTTGCCATTAGCACAATGGCTGTGGAAAGCTGGAGGAGCCTTAAAATCATGGGGGGTAAAAATCAATAGGTGCTGTAGGGGTTAATGAGACAGATGTATGTTGAGCAGAAGAGTTTGAATGCTAACTGGACAGCTTGGCCTGAGGTAAATGAGCTCAGGGGCCAGACTGTGTCCCCAGCCCACAACGGGCCCCCTGGGGACGAACACAGAGTGTTCACTCAGTATACGAAACTTGGACTGACATGAACTGACCCTGTACCGCAAAGACACAGGCGGCTGAGCTTAGCGCTAGTCATGCTAGTCACTTGAGTTGGCGTGTTGAGCTGTCAGGTGTGGTCATTGCAGGGTTATTTTTAACAACTTCAGAATGCCACCCCACAAATTGGGATTTTATACCAAGCAGTGTGTAAATTAACAAGGGCAAACTCTCGCCCTCGTTAATAGAGTCGGTACGGTGTGTAAACTCTTAAAAAGCAGCTGTTGGATTTAAGCTTAGTTCATTCTAAGCTTAGCTCACTTCACGCTCCTGTCTAGACCAATGAAGCTCAAATGTACCTGTTTCGTCTGCACTAATAAATGCTGACAAAAACAACAGTGAGTCCAGTCGGCGGGCCCTGCCCAGACCCTCGGTTGGTTAGTCAAATGACACTGTGTGTATAACGGTCAGCTTTTTCCATTCTTCCTTGTGTAGAGACAAAGGGAGACATTTACTAATGAGACGGGCCCATCCAGCCTGTCATACTCTTCCATCAAACACACACACACAATGGCTGGAGCTGCAAATCACAATTAGAGTGACATGCCTTACAAAACCTGTCTGTTGTCGCTTCTATGCCTGTCATAGCATAAACCCCCAGAATTACAATCGTATAATTAGATCATTTGTCCATTCACCTAGTATAACTGGCACTTTGGTTTGCTATGTTGCTCCTCATTTACGACGAATATTATGTTGTTATTCTAATAAGATAAATGTCAGCGGTACATGTATTAAATCTCAGTGGGATCCAGCATGTGAGTATTTGGATATTACAACCTGAATTTGTTGTTTTGTCCCCTTCGACCAAACTAAATATATAATGAGTCGTCTGTGATTATATATTCGTTTGCAGCATTATGTAAAGGAAATTTTTAAATCACATTTATTAAGCATATCAATGTATAATTTAGAATTATTTATATCTGCCCGAAGCAGATCAACAGAGAATGTTTTGTTTCGATGCCTTTAAAGGCGTCTTCTAATTTGGTTTGTCTGAAGAATGTATTTGGAGAATCAGATTGCCTACTTTTGATGAATTGCAGGCAGTTTTTGTGTCTGCTTTTCCTAATGCAAATAAATCCGTGGTCTGTCTTGATTTCATCAGTACTCACACTCATTATATAAGTGCTGATATGGTATATAATATATGCTGATTAACAATTGTTACATAGTATGTGTGTGGTATTTCAATAGATAGTTTCTGGATATTTTCTGTCAGTTAGATTAAAAAGATAGCCCCGCCCCCAATTCACACTATTGGTTGAGCCAATGTTGCTGGGTCGTGACGATTGGACAGTTATTTAGGAGAATCACAGTACAAATAGCTTGTATATGTGTCTGCATGTTCACAAGAGGACAACATATTTTTAATATTAAAAATACACCCCTTCATTCACCTTCATGCCCTAACATACACAAATAAAAGGACAATGTTTGAATGAAGATTTTGGGACGTGTGATTGTGTTAAGATAGCAGTACAATATTTTTTAGTAATTATAAGAGACGACGTTATATCAGTCGTTAGTCAAAATGGCTATGGCATGAATCAATAACACATAACATGATACGTTTTTCAAAAGCAGGGCCGAATGTAACCTTAACGCGCGCAACATCATATCAGTCACGGTAATTATCACTGCCGTTCGACTGAACATTCATCAACCCCGGCAATCTTGAGCAAAATGAAGAAATAAATGGCGTAGTGGACAGCGTGTACACAGCACGGGTCATTACCGGCTTAAGCCGCGCGAGTCATTTTTCATTTTGCATTAGTGGGGGTTTGGTGGTAATAATGCCCGAGTCTTCGCTGACATGGTCTAGCAGTGTGATAGGGTGAGAGGTCGAGACTCCTACAGGATGTTAGGGCACAGCGAGCGCACTGCGCCGCTCCCCACGGGCCTCATTAAAGCGTGGACGAAAAGCGATGCGAGTCTGACCACTGCACGGACAACTTCCAGTAAATGTGCAGAACTTCAAAGTTCAAATATGTGAGAGAAAAATAACTGTCAGGGTACTACAGCACAGGGCTGACACAGGTGTTTTTGAGTGATCGTAAACAACAGTGCTACAGCTTAGCGTTACATAAGGGTTATGTTTTGGACTGGGGGTTAAGGGTTAGTTTTAAGGTTAGTTTTTCTTTCATTTTACATGTAGGTTTAGGGCTAACATAGGCCAGGGGGAGCAGAAATTAAAATATTAAAATTTTTAGAGGCTAAAAAGAGGGACATGTTACAGTGCTTATTAGCTTGGAAGATAATAATGATATTTACATGATGTGACGTTCATTTATGGATTTCACTTTCATTTATGGATTTCATACACTTTAACAGTGTATTCAAGTTATAAATTTTATCAGTACATGTGTTCCCTGGGAATCAAACCCACAACCTTCGCGCTGCTAATGCAGTGCTCTACCAACTGAGCTACAGCAACATGGTCACCCGGTAGTTCTGTCTGATTGGCTGAAAGGAAAGCGTTGTTACGTAAGCCTTAGTGGGATTGCCTTTAACCGTTTGCCCACCTTCAACACATCCATTTGGACGGAGGCCTTTGCTTGTTGCTCAGAAATGCCTTCAAGTTATAACGGTTGCTGTTCCACGTAGGCCTACGATTGTGACAGGAATGTTGATCCAGAGAAACGTCTTACTTGGCAAACCCACATGGTTCCTAATTATGCACATTGAATAATTAAAAACAGTTATTGGCGGAATTTATACAGACATGCTTTTCAAAGGGAAATGCGTCTTGTCGTCTGTACTCTAATTCTAGCAGGCTGTCTGGTTGCCTTAGGGGTCCAGCTGTCCAGCATGGAACAGCTGAGGAGCTTCCCAAAGATCAGAGGCACACGCCCGAACCGCTCTGCTTGTGCAGCTGACAAAAGCCTTGCCCCGACCCTCCCTCCAGACCCCTTCAGTTTGCTTTGTGCAAGAGTCCTGGAATCCACCCCTGTGTGAAGGCCCACCCTGACACGCCGTGTTGTGTTAGCACCATGCTCTGCTGGGCTCAAGCGTCAGGTCTGTACAACGGCCTTGTCCCAAACTCGTGTCTGTCATTGGCTGACACCGGCTCTTGCCAGCTCGGGTATCACAAGCCGCTCCTGTAAAGAAAAGAAGCCAGAATAACGACAGCAACTCAGTCGCAAAGTAATTGAAATGGAAGACGCGTCGCAGCTCTGTTATAATATGTATTTGGGTCAGTTCGTGTCGGGAAAGCTGGAGTTGGCTCATCAGGAGCGAGGTTTTCCCATAATCTCTGTGTAATGCAAGAAACAAGATACAGTTTCTTGTGAGACCGCTTTTGAAAACAGTCAGAGGAAAAAGAGACAGATTGATTTGACAACTTCTCTTCTCTGAAGTCTTCGAGAAGCTGTCACAAACTCACACAGTGTGATTTGGTCAGGAAGCAGCACCGATTGAAGTCCAACTAAAAAGCAGGTAAAACACAACCGCTTGTGAGATCAGTGTAGATTCACAGAAAGCAAAAGGGAACTCTAAAGATTCAATAACTCTGTAACCATATCCTTTACTCATTCCTCTGGTCCTTTTTCCAATCTCCTTTATATTTACACTGCCGATCCTTCGGTACGCGAGTAATCCTGCGTCGCTTTAGAACCGAGGTCAGAGATGGGGATGAAACAACAAGCCGGTTTAATATACTTCTGCCAATATTTTCAGCCAGTGACCCTCAACCCGAATTAAGCGGAGGAAGCCAGCCAGGCGACGGCTGAAGAACTGAGGGCTAAGAAAAGACAAAGGGAGTTTCTCGTACGCCAGACCCGTCGGCAAAAGCCCAAGAAGGATAAATAACTGCACTGCCTTTGAGGAGCATCTAATTAAATCAAAATAGGGCAGTTTCAGGTTATTGCCTCTACTCATTAAGTACCTACCCAGTCCTTGTACTCCGAGCTTTGCTCAGAGTCTGAGATCATTGAGCAGATTTAATTCGGCGCTGACGCTCAGCTGGAGCCGTTTACATCAAATGAGGAAAAATGATGAGTAGAACAGCATTGGGTTTAAGCATTAGGGAAATCACAGAAAAATTCATAAGCTAGTCACAGCGGTTGGATCAGTGGTCCTGTGTTTAACTTTGTTAACTACTTCCATTAGGTACAAAATTACAACTTTACTTGTGGGTTTAAGTGTAACTGCAATAGTCGATGTAACGGCATTCTAGTCAGAATGAGTTAAAAGCATTTGTTAAGTTAATTTGGAAGTATTCAGACAGTTCATTCATGCAGTTCATATGTTTATTCCACTTTAAAGAAACATGATTGCAAAAATCCTAAGAAACAGTATTATTAGCACTGATATGTAATTGCGAATTATAGACCATGCTAATTGTTCATCTTAAACGTACATGCTAATTGTTCGCTCCTAGTTGTTATTGCGTGAGCCAGACAATGGGATTAGATTAGAAAGGTCATTTCAGGCACACTCCACGCGAGCCGTTCTCACACACATCATAATCCGCCCCCTGGCTGATCGAATCACGATTTGAGAGTGATCTGTGCTAACCCTGTAATTCCACTGCCAGGTTACTGAGAGGTAATTTAGGTGGTGGCACTAGCCCACAAAGAAGCCATTTCGATTGGCTGTTTCTCTTTGGAAGACAGATTCAGATACAGGAAGCCCACGAGAGGTAAAATCTAAAGACATAAGCATTTTAATGTGGTAAATACACATTTTCATACCATTTTAATCTATATTTTACCGTATTCAGTCCGTGATTAGGCTGCATTCATCCAGGAAAATGCAATGAATGCAATGGATGAGTGTAGTTTCTGATTGGCTGTTTCATTTTTGTAGTAGACAAAAGATCCTGACGCAAGAAGCCCGTCAGGCACAATTTTATCTAAATTAATGCAAACAGGACGACAATGAAAACACACACAATTAATAAGACAATAAACCTGCGGCTAACATAAACATTTAGGCTAATGAGCTAGCCAAAAACAGATGTTTGCCAAAGCAAATCTGTAGTATTAGTCAAGTTTATTTTAGTTTAATTATAATCTTATTGTCTATTGCAAAGCTATGTTTGCTAATGAAGATGTCTTAAAATGCAGTAAGGGAATGTAAATGGTGGAGACAATATTGACAGTCAGATGACACACATGCACAGACAATACATTTGTCGTTAGCGTATAAGCATTCAAGCTAAGTAGCAAGCTAAAGTAACATTGTTATGCAGTTTTTTGCAGGCCATGATTAAGCTAAATTCGCCCAGGAAAAAAACTAGAGGAAGTAGAGGTCATTTCAAGAACAGACGATCAATAGTTTCTGATTCACACTGAAAAGAAAAACCTGAGGGCTACTACACAGGAACTGTAATTGAGAATGAAGTACAATTAATCTTGTGAACTTTCTCTTTTGTTTATGTTCTGGAGATGAAGCAGATTATGATCTTGCCTTTCCAGTGCTGAGATTCAAATGTATGGCGTCCAGAATTTGAATATTACCCAACGCTGTGCTCTCAGTGCAAACAGCATTTCATCTTCTATGCTAATAAAAGCTGCTCTTGATCACTGATCTAGGGTCAGGGGTATGTGTGTTCCTCCTCTTACACTGGGAGTAGTTTGTGTTTTGGTTTTGCTTTCAGATCAGCGCTCTGGGGAAAAACTCATGGCTGTGATCTTATGAGTCATTCACACACTGATTTTCTTACTATTGGTATTTGTCATCCCTCTGTCTTCTACTTTGTTTACTTGCTGAGTGTATACAAACCTCAATAGGCAGCCATATTTTAAAAAGTAGATAAATTACATCATAATCCAAATCATTGAGGTCCCCATTAAAAGCAAACAGGAGGCATTTAAGTTCATTCAAGTTCACCCAAAAGTTTTAAACCAGTCGTTTACTCACTCTTGTCATTCCAAACGCATATTACTTTTATTACTTATGAGTTATGTTGTGTAAACATAATTCATAATTTCCCTTTTCCTTTCCTTTTGTTTCCTACTGTGGAAGAAAAAAAATCACATTTAAAATGACAGGGTGAATAAATGAGCAACAACATGCCCGAGTCCCTTTTCAGCTCTCCGTCAGCCATCGGCAACCAGTGCAAATCCTTTTTCAGAGTTGTTTTCAGACCTGCCACATAAATCCCCCTCGGCCCCTGGCCCTTCGACGACCAAGGTCACCGACACTGTTTAGCCGTCAGTCATCCAGCCGAGCTTCTTTCACAAACCAAACGTCTCCATGCTCGGCCCACTCAGCTCTCTTTGGAGAAAAAAGAGGGACGCAAAGAATTGGAAGCGTGAAAATAAATAGCATCACAGCAACAAAAGCGGTTTCACTTCAGTTTGCGTTTGAAGTCAACTGGCTGTTCTCCGCTAGTATCCCTCAACCCCGTAATTATGCTAATACACCTTAAGTCTTTAACAGTATAATCACTCTGCGCTCCTGATAACGTGCTGTTATCTTTTCCTCGAGGATTTGCGACTGCATTTATTGACCTTTAATTTGTTGTAGCGGCACGAGCCGTCAGCGAGGAAATTGATTCGCGAAAAGATAGCAATCGGAAAATCCGCCCGTCGCGAGAAATTCACGTTCGCTCGTCACGGCGTCGGTTGAGGAGATGCCAAGACACCGGCAATTATTGCAACAAAACGTAATGATGTACGATTGTGATGCAACAGTCGCAAAAAAGGATCGGGCTAAATAGAATCCGACTGCTTTGTACTTAAGCACGCGTACTTCAGAGCGGAGAACTCTGCTTCTTTGGAGAGCTCTTCAACGCCCTGCTGTCCCACTCAGCGTAATTATAGTGATCGCGGGTGCGAGATGAGTGATGGGAGGAGAGGGAGGGAGAGACAGGGGGATGGATGGAGTGGGTGGAGGGAGGAAAGGCAAACTGTGTGATCTTGTTTTGTCTTGTGCTTCTGTCAGAGCAGAGACACGTCGCTACCCTACGCTCTGTTGATTTAAATAGAACGGGTTGGTGTGCAGTCCTCTCTCTCTTTTGGTGTGCAAGCTACTTTATATACACAACAAATTGTGTATGAACTTTATTAAGTTACATTTTTTCAAATGTACACAGTTTAGATATTGTTTCAGAGATGATTTGTTCCATCCGTTTATGTATTTTTTGTTTATTTCACAAAAGTTGTGATTTCTAGGCCTGAAAAACAAGGCGTAGATATGGCAAAGGTGTTAACAAAGAAATAAAGAGATCATTTACATATAGAAGACTTAAAGGTACAGTAGCAAAAAAGGCTTTTTAATTTGTTTACCTGTATAGGTCAGAGAAAGTGGGGAAGTCTTATCTAAATCTAAACTAAATGATGTGATTTCAGTGCAAGAAGCTTGACTGAAAGTAGATGAAGAAAAATACAGGGTGGGAGAAAACTATTTAATTCCTGGAGGTTCAAGTCGTGCAGAGTTTAGTTCTAACCATTATCCAAAACACCTGAACCAGCTAATCAAGATCTTCTGGATTATAAAATTACAGGCAGGTGTGTTTAATTAGCATTTGCGCTAAACTGCAGGATGCGACCCCCCAGGAACGACATTGAATAGTCCTGATGTGGAATGTGGCCCCTTTAACAACAACAAACATTATAAATTGATATATTTATGAGAATCAGATCTTCACAGTTATCACAAATGACTGGAAAGGTCATAAAAATGTATTTGTTTACATGATGTAGAAACCCTGTTAGTTGTTTTTTAAGAACAGATTAATGAGTTAATTAACTTCAAGAGATTAAATTAATCAGTTAAAACATAACTGAACCATACCAAACCAGTTATATATTGACATCTTTATGTTGTACTTCACGTTTTTGTGAAATAATCTAAAAATGCAGATTATGTACATGAATTTAGAGATATGTCATTTTTACAGTCTCTTACAGGTTAGTTTAACGTCAGGAGATCCTTATATGCTGTAATGCATTAAACTCAAATCAGATTGCAAAAAGGATTAAGATACAGTTTGCAATTGGCTCACATGGGGATTGTCTTGCGAATCCAAACACAACCACAAATGCTTTTCGTCAGCAGAAAAAATATTTACCCAAGACCTTCTATTTCATTGTCTCCTGCACAAGAGACTCAGTGCTTTTAAATGGGGTTCTTTTCATATCGTCAAACCGATTTACCCAACAATAACATTAACTCAGACCTTGCGTAATGCCAATTGACCTTCCAGTCCAAGGTCGGCCCAGTGTTTCAGAGATACAAGCTTAATACGTCCATTTGGTGGAGTGACGGTGATGTTAGTGAGCTGGGCTGTGGATCGGTCATGCGTGCGTCATTGAATAAGAGGAAGAAAACCGCAGCAGGACAGGGAGGTAAAGAACTGTTTTAACCCCTGCAAGCGTTCGAAAGCAGTTCCATAAATAAACCTCCCTGAGACAAAGTGTCATGAGCCCATAATAAAAATTCAACAGTGTCATGATGGGCGTCCAAGAAAGTTCTCCAACCAGTTTAATCTCACCCTGAATAATATTCCACTGGAGTTGGATAATATTGGATCATTTTTCAGATGTTGCTCTTTTGTAGCTCAGAAGACAATATGTTTTCAGTGTTTAAGATTAATTATCAACTTTGTCTTGATCCACAGTTTGTAGGAGAAATACAAATGCACAAATAAGACAAAGTATAGTGATTCCTTCATGTGATAAACTAAAGGTGGTATGCATAGGTTATTTGATTTTAAAAAGAATTTGATGAAAAACATGAATTTGTGCTGAGATTTATGATTGTGTTTGCTGCTTTGATATTATGGTAATCTGAGACATTATTAAGAACTTTATCCTAATAGTCTTTTTCTGAAAAGGGACTCCTCGTTTGCTCTCCATTAAATATTGTCAACAGGAATGCATCCCATTTAAAGTAAGATTCATATAGGGTTACATCACAAAAAACACCATCATTACAGTTCACATTAAGTTTAAAGGTCAGAGAGAGGGTGCAACAAGTTCATTTTTTTGCTACTGTATCTTTAAGGATTATAGACCTGTATACCTCTCTTTGCATGTGAAATAATAAGCAAAACTTTCTTATTAAAATACAGTTTTTGGTGCAGGAAACCTTAAATGCAAGTGTACATCAATTACAAAAAAAACCCCAAGTGTAGGATATGGTCCCTTTAAATAACCAAGCATGTAAAGCAACACCATCTTATGCAGAACAAAATAACATGCCCAAGTATTCCAAGGCCCAAGTGATCGTCTGGGGCTCCCCTTGCGTTCTAGGTTTGGTGGTTTCCTGTAACAGTGCTTGTATTCATGGAATGTGCCATTATAATTGTTGACGGGGTGAGGGAGGAGCTGCAGGATAAGCACGCAGACAACTGACATTAAAGTGTACGGCCTTGACTGGCAGGGCGCGTATTTGAGCGTGTCAAACACGGGGTAAGAGAGAACCAAAGAAATAGACCGATGCAAATAGCGCTGCTCTGCCGCGACCCAGCACGCTTGCCTGCATACAGATGTTTCGAATAAATATGAGTTTGTGTTCATTTTCAAACCCTCCCAGCATGAGCGCAGGTGCTTCTTAAAGTCATTGCGGGAAAATAAATTGACCCCAAGCTCTGCTCTGCTCTGAAATGCACTCAGATCTCGTACGTTTGGTAGATCTACCTCATGACATGCGATCAATATCATGTTACATTTATTGAAAAACAGGATGGACACACCGGTAGTGCTGTTGCTTAATGTTTTATAAATGCTCAACTGAGAGAAATTCGTATTTTTACCTAATACGCTTAGGTAAAATAAGCGTATTAGTAATAAGCGTATTTACATTAATGACATGGATTTGACATGGTACCACAGCAATACCACAGTTCTTTTGCGTGAACATATTGGTATATTCCTTCTACATTCTCTAGAATACCATGGTGTTTTCTAAGGACTCTGGGGTACCATAAAAACACCACACCGTTAATATTTCAACAGTATTTCGTACCGTGATATATATTTGAATGTACCTGGCAAATATCATCTGAAACCAACAGTGCAACAAAGTATTGTTTAAGGATTAACACGTTTTGACTTGCATTATCTTCCACAAAGCAATCTGTGTGACATGTTGCAAGCA
>JAZGTI010021082.1:0-10325 GCA_036877585.1 Botia kubotai | reverse complement strand
TTAGAGACGCAGCACTGTGGGTGGGCATGAAACCGCAGGAATCAGCTCTAAAATGTAGTGTTTATCAGTCTTTGGGAAACTCGGTTTGGAACAGCCTCAGTGTGTATTTAGCACTCTATTAAAGCTTGCTGCACTAACCTAATACCTAGTTTTAGGGTTAGGGTTCTAAAACAGGCTCCTCCCCCTCTAAACAACAACACATGCACACAATGCACCAGTCCTTCATGAAAACCACATGCTCCTTTCCCATAATTCCTTGGGAACACTCAGACCCCCTCTCTGTTAAAACATTTTCTTTTTGATGACTAATCTGTAGCTTACAGAAATGTCCCGCCTCAGCAACGTCTTAGCTGTACTCCCATATGTTCAGTGTTTTACTGAATGAAAAAGCTTTCTCTTCTGTTAACTAGGGTTTTTCTGTTTTTGACATTTAGCTTTACACATGCCTGCTTCATGGTTCATTTGACCGCACATTGCGGCTGGGTGGCTTTGATCACATGAAAGAACTCCAACTCCCATGAGACTCTGCATACCGGTCTAAGGCAGCTTGATCTAATCAAACTGTAATGGCTGTAGTTCCCAAAAGTATAGTCCGGTTCCCAATAGCAAGATGAAAAACAGAGTTTATAGAGGTCAGTGACTGTGGAACAGGTGCGTATTGTAATGAGGGCGAGATGTTGACATGTGCAGTACATTCTGGTGTTTCTCAAAAGGATGGCTGTAACAAAGGTAGAGGGTAAATGGACAAATGAAAAAGAGACACCAGGGTTGATGGATAAAAACAAAATGTTAAGAAGAACCTTTCAGCTCAGGTACATGTCTGTTTCTGGTCAAGATGCACATCTGCACTCCAGACAGCTGTTATTTTGGTTTGTGTTTTTTTTGAGAGAGAGTTCAAAAAACACAATGCTGTGGCATTTCATTTATGCTGTGTCATGATGAAGTTATTGTTGTATGTGTGTTTACTGTGTGTATTAAGCTAATAAATTATAGCTGTAGAGTGATTTAAATCATTTTAATAATATATTGTTGACATTTATGATATTATCTGCACAGCCTTATTTTATATATATATATCACTGTTTGTATGGTTTGAGCTTATTTACCCCTTTATAAAGAGCAAATGTTGTTTTCTAGCATTCTGCTCTGCAACTTCTGCCTCTTGCTACTTCTCCCCTGTCTCTTATTTTAGTGTTATACTGTGAGACAAGGATAGAAAGAACTGTAGAACTCTTGCAGATGTTGCCATGGAAACATAACTACTTGGTTTCACTTTTCACCGCTGGAGCAGACTGCTCATCTGCCTGAATCAAAAGGTCAAGGGTTGAACTCTGATGGAAAAGACAGCAAGTATTGTGTCTTTGCCCTGATTAGTTCTCTAATGCTATATCTCCTTTTCTCTCTCTCTCTCTCTCCTTCTCTCTCTCTCTCTCTCTCTCTCTCGCTCTCAGATTTAAAATAAATGCAGTTCATTCCTTCATCAGCTTAGCTTCTTATTGGGTCCATGACAGACAAAAAAACATTGCTGCAGATGAATATCTAATTCCCCTCTTTGTTATTTTGTTATTTAGATTTAGATTTTTGTTATTTAGACTTCAGCTCTGCTTAGACTCATCAATTTACTCCTTCCCTCGGTCGTAAACGGCCACTCAGCATCCTCCACACCTGATCTATCATGCTTTACAAAGTAATAATTCACAAAAGCTTCTGCAGGGAGGCCAGTTAGTATGACGATGAGGTTCAGGGTTTCAGCAGGAGCTGTAGGTGGAAATCTGTTTTTGGCAGAGGACATAGAGGGACAGGTCAGTTCATTTCTCAGTGCTCATAAACAGAGTCATTAGCAGCCCATTCCAACTAATGTAGCTGTAATGAAAACATCATGGCTGCCACCCACACAAAACTCCTGTGTCAATAACACAACACTTTTCCAAATTGGTGTTGAGGTCTGGAAACAGTGTTGCTAATAAAGTACTGCTACGTGTGTCGTGGGTTTGATTGTCAGTGGAAGTTGTCATGTATTTTTCTTTCTTGTACTGTCTTTGTGTTGGCGGATTTCTCTGCCTGAGTTTTTTTGGGGGGACGGAGAACCAACCAGATGTTCATTTAGCATCAAAAAAATCTGAAGCTTATTCTGGTCAGGAACTTGGAGAAATTGTCTGATTGACATCTGTGTGTTCCTTTTTTTTGGATAAAAGCATCTTCTAAATGCATAAATGTAAATCTAAAGTGACCAACCACAGTTTTGTTTTTTGCATGCTGTTCTGCTCGTGGTTATCTAGTTAATTGTTACTAAGTGCCTCAAATTAAACCCTGCATATCCTTATAAGATTTGATGCCAACTTACATGACAAACTATGGCAAACTAAATTTTTTGGTACCTTAGACATGACTTTGTTTCCAGGTGGAAAACCATGTGCACCCTTGCTTGAGGAACTTGCATTAACCCAACCAATCTGATAAGAGCTTTCAAGATTGGGAAAGTGTTTTCCAGTTTGTTTGCAATGTCAGCTGGTCAGTAAACAGACTGTGGGCGTGCCATCTTAAACTGCTACACAGTCTTCTGTCTGACCCCAATCCCCCTCCTCACGCCCCCAGACTCCGTCTCCTGTCTGACCTATTCAGCCTCCCACTACTAGTTTTAATGCATCCTTTGTCGTTGATTCATTTAGTTAATGTGTGTTGAGTTTATTCACTATTGCGCACCAGCTGGTGTAACCTTTTTGTAATGACTTGCTCAACTAAAACTTGCTGTGAGTATCGACACTTGTTGACTTTTATATATCAGCCCGTTTAAAACATGATCTAGATAACTATAAGTTGCAGATGAAAGAATAGAGGTAACAAACCTGTATGTTGTGGGTTTGATCAGCTGAAACAGAATGGAGGGTAGAGAAAGCGGAGTGATATAGAGATGTTTGTGTATATCGGAGTCTTAATAGTGATTGATGGTTCTGCATGGCAGAGCTCATTAGACTTGGATTACACATTTCTCATTAGTGGTGTATTAGGCATGTCTAGCTGTCACACAGTGACAAATTATACTCAGATTTTACCCTGCAAAGAAACGTCAAGCGTCGCTGCCAGCTTAATTGTGTGCTAAAATACAGGGACAGCTTTCAGTTTATTTTGTTTGTTGTTCTGTTTCTCTATTAAACGTGTCTCTACCATTAGTTTTAAAAAGTTTTTTCAAAGTGCCTGTGGTGCTAATGTGGGCAACGTTGGTTGTCCAAGTTGTGCTCATATTTTCCGATCTCTCGCTATCTTTTCTTTAGGGTGATGTGGTTTAAAAGTCAAGCTCTACATAGGGTGAACTAGTATTATTGGGCCCTTAACCAAGTCGCTTGTGGATTGTTTCTGTAATAAGTTTGGGTGGGACCTTTTAGCACCTGATTTGATTTTAATACAGAGCCACAATCCTGTGTAAATGTTTGTACCTTTGTACTGCATTAAAACAGTGTTGTGGGTCACACTCGCAATGAAAGAGTAGAATTCATACACACTTATTGTGAATTAAATATAGACCCAGTAAACCAAATTAATTATTGGAAAATTCTTTTAACACAGTTATGTAGATAGACCCAATATTGTTTGAGAGAGATGCCTAAATTATTTTCCCAGCCCTTAATGAATATTTTGTGTACTGTATGGTGCTTTGAATAAAAGCTTCAGCTAAATGACACAGTAGTAGTAATTGGCAATTAGACAGGATGTATCAGTGTGCTTGCAGAATAGACCCTCTGAGCATAGGGTATTTTTAGGTATCTTGCTTACACCATAATCTGATTCTTTCTAGCATCAGGGAGAGTTTAGCATCGTAAAGCTGTTGTTGTTTTTTCCTCCAGTGATAGAAATTCAGAGCAGTTGCACAGTATCAAGTAATTTCAGGACTGCTGGGCATTCAGAGCTGCTTTGAATTAGCCTCTAATATCCTGTTGGCTTGATCCGGTCTCTCTCAGCAATGATCTTCAGGTCTTCAGTTAAGCAGGCTGGTACAGATTCAGCCAAGGGAGGCGTTTATTTCTCCTGTCCAATATGAGAGTATTTGGCCCAGGATGAAGCTCAGGGTTGGAAAGCCTCAAAGGCAATGCATGGCCTCCCTTTTTTTGAATGGATCTGTTGAGGTTCATGTAACCTGAACAAACGGGGACACACGCACACCTTCTGTGCTTTGTTCGTATGGAATAAAAGCCTTACTGTGGTTCTTTCATGTCGGTCCAGTTCAAGCAATCTCTAGCACCCTTCTTTTTCGCACGCGAGGCTCAGGCCGGAAAACAAGCACGCCGACCACCCTAATGTTCGTTTGATTGCTTTCTCGCCTTCTTTTGTCTTTCTTATCCCTTCATCGTATCCCACGTTCTTTCGTCTCGTACCTTTCCTGACCTAGTCTTTCTGTCTTTGTCTTAGCTGAGCAAAATAGGTAAATTTGCTGACAGCTACCTTTGAGAGAGGCCCACAGCAGGAGGAAGGGAAAAGAGTGGGAAAAGGTGTAGAGACGAATGCAGCTTTGATTTGTGGGTTGTTAAAGTCAATGGACTGACTTACAGCCTTTTAAATCAAATAAAGCTCTTGGCTCAAAAGAACATTTGCCAAATGGAAACATTTGTGGGCATGTTAGCTTCATCTTTATTTCCTAATTGGTTTCTTACATAAGTTTGAAGAAGCGATGTGACTTTTAAAAGGTCAGTTTGTCCTCTAGTCAGTTTTCTCAGCGTTTGGCTGGCCGTCTGTCCTCTCTGCAGTGAGTTCCGCTTAGTCAGAATCTGTTCCACTGTCTGATCATCCTGTGAGCCCTTCATCTGCTTTGCTCTCTTCCCTTCCTGTCTTTCAATTTACATTTAGAGGGCTCATTTATCCAAACCAACTTACAAAAGGAAAACAATTTTTAGAGACACAAAGAGCTTTTCTGTCTGTCCGTCCATCCATCTGTCTTTCTGTCTGTGCCTTTGTCTGTATTTTGTCTGTCTTTCTGTCTGTGCCTTTGTCTGTATTTTTTCTGTCTATCTGTCAGCCATGCTGTACTTCACCTGTCTCCTCCCGTATTTCATCCTTCTGTGTACTTCCTTTTTTCCATTTTCGCTTTGTCTACCTAACTACCAAACAAATAGTTACCAACTCACTTGTTTTTAATACTTCCTTTTATACATCCCTTCTTTCTTACCTTCCATACCTTCTTGTTTACAGTCTTTATCATTGGTGTTGTGATTATTATTCTGTTCACTATGCACTTGATGTGTTCTATAGCCGAAGAAGCGATGGTATTCTTAGAGTGGGGAGGGGTGTTCTCTTGGACAGTGGGCCCCTCTCTTGAACAGCTTGCCTGAAAAGGGCTCATTCAGTCGGGCAAGACTGTGTCTGTGGCCTCCTCCCTCTCCCTGGCAGTGGATCATTGTCAGGTCTTGAAAAGAGCCTTGACCGTTTCCAGACGGCTGGTTCTGCACCATAAAACTCCATACACACTGATAAATGGACTTGCTCCACAGCATTGTGGGTCCATTGGCATATGCCAGGTCATTTGTGGGTTGTCAGACAAGGAGGCAGTCAATGAGTTAAGCAACACAGACGGCAAGGCAAACAGAAAAACCAACCCAGCACAGTCAAACAGAGAGGCAGGCCAACAAGGTCAGTCTGAATGACAAGCCAGCAGTCAGTCATTGCGCTCACATGCAGCACAAATGCTGGCATTGAGATTGTGATGGTGTTGTGTGTGTGTATGTATGGTTAAGGTTAAGGTGGTTAAGGTTGTGAAATAAGTTGCTTGTGTTTCCACTCTTTGTCAGGATGTTATTTTTGCAAAGCAGAACAGTGTTCTCATGTTGGTCAGACGCAAATAAACCAAAAAACTGGCACAACCGAACCCCACAGCAACACAACTTGACTGTTTGCTTGTCACTCGTCACTTGCTTCTTTATCAGAGCATATAATAGGCAGTTTAAGATGGAATTTCCATCTTAAATCATCATAAAATTTAATAAAAATTCCATTGGAATTTTTTCCAAAACCGATTTTTTTTTTGTCGTTAACAATACAGGTGTATCATCGATTAATATCAATAGTTTTATAAATATAGCTGAGAGAACATATGTATACATATATACACACATGTATAGGCTTCTAAATAACCAAGAGAGTGTTTTATTATAGAACTCTCTGCCTTCACTTTACACCCTGATCCACTCCAAATGTTTTTTTGCATTCTGAAAGTTGCCTGTAGTAATCACAGTCAGCCTGCCCTGCAAGTTTAAAAAATGAATGTGCTTTTGAGTTCTGATCCTGCATTATCCATGAAGTTATTTTGGTGAAGCGGACTCGCTTTTAGTAAACACCCTTCTCTTTCTCTCTCTCTCTCTCTCTCTCTTTTTACTGCAGGGGGTCCCTCAGCTACCCTGTGCCAAGGCCTTATATAACTATGATGGCAAAGAACCTGGAGACCTCAAGTTCAGTAAGGGTGACATCATCATCCTGCGCCGGCAGGTGGATGAAAACTGGTACCATGGAGAGATGGGAGGAGTCCATGGTTTCTTCCCCACCAACTTTGTCCAGGTCATCAAACCGCTGCCACAGCCGCCCCCACAGTGCAAAGCCCTGTATGACTTTGAGCTCAAAGACAAGGAGGCTGACAAAGATTGCTTACCATTCTCAAAGGTGAAACCTGCTGTGGAAATTGTATACTCTTTCCCATTCGCAAACACACTCATTCATCCATACAGTCATAAAACAAGACAAACATACTTTCATTGCATGTTGTGTTAGCAAATAATCAACTAAAAGGCTGTTCCAAGTTATTAAATGTTTTTTATAAGCCTAGATTATGCATCAGTGCACATATGCATCATGTGATTATGCATCAGTCCATATAATGCATATGTGCATCATATGGACTATTTTTACAGTATTATAGGTCTATTGTCTATTGTACGCTTTAAATGTATGGAAAAAAGCAATTTGCGTTTTGTGGATTAACAGAAAAATCTGCTGAAATATTTAATTTTACTTATGCGTCATAAGCGTACAAGCACATTTCCAGCCATTTGTGTTTTGAATAGATTTTCATATAAAACATTTTTTACTGATGCCTTAAAGGTATGGATATTTATAAAGTACCTAAAAATATTTTATTTAACAACTTCTGGCTGAAAAACAGAAACATTTTCTTTCTGTCTGCCCTCAGGATGATATTCTCACTGTGATTCGGCGTGTGGATGAGAACTGGGCAGAGGGAATGCTGGGAGATAAAATTGGCATCTTCCCCATATCTTATGTAGAGGTGAGTCATATCAGCACATTTAAAGTTTGTGTTGCCCCATTAAGTCATAACGTCATTTTACACTTAGTTGTTGCGTACCCTCCTGCACTGCTTTTGTCTTAAACATTTTAACTAATCCTTTTTGAAGATCTGGTTCTTAAAAAGTCCTTTCTTGCTATTTATATCATTGTCACATTCCGTTAAATTGGCTGGTCTTTCATGTCCACATTTCTTTGTTGCTGCATTTGTTGAAATGGCACAAAGATTTTAAAGCATGTGGATCTTCAAGAGCTCTGAAACTGTTGCCCATTATTTAAGCTTTATTGTGAACTTATTAGCATGTTCATCATCGTGACGCAAAAAACACTCACACGTCTCTCAGGTTTCCACGTTTTCACAAACACGGACAGCCTTAGTTACCATGAAGGTTGTTTTCTTGTATCGCCTGCATATTGCTCAGTCTCTTCACAAAGACACAAACCTCCTAACAAGAGTCTCTACTCACATAAACGTCTCTGTAAACTTTCACAAACCCCAGCAGAGCAAGCTTGAGCTCTCTACCAGCCACGTGTCTGAACTGTGGGAAAAAATAACCATCAAAAGACATTCAAAAATAGACTGTGTCAGAAAAGCACTGCTTGAATAGCATCTCTCTCACACGGAGTGCGAGAATAAGGAAGGAGTGGGACGAAGGCTTTGAACTCACACAAAAGCCACTGCAATTTTCCCCAAACCAGACTTACCAGGTGAATGCTTTTTTAAAGTAAACTCTGATAGCAGTGACAAATGTCACATCAAAAGTGACATTTAATCAGGTACATGAAAACAGGAGAAGATGGTGGGGGAGTTGGTTAGAAGTTGAATCTAGAGCGCAAACTAGAGATTTTGCTGGGGCAACACTTTCAGTCAATCCGACATTAAGCCATTTACATGCTGAACTGATCTTTGAACTTAATTTGAATTCATTTCCATTCACACTGAGTGAATCATATGAAGTCACGTCTGTTTATGGATTCATTTTAGTTCTGGGATTTGCTGTGGTATCATTTCTGATTGATAGATAAGCATATTTATTCTTTATTTGTACACATTTGAAAACAACGAAGTCATCAAATACACAATGTGGGTTTGATCGATAAAAATGTAAGTATTGACATTTTGTAGAGAACACGTTTGTCAACCTCAATTTTATTAAAGTGTCTGACTGGGACACTTTTGTCTTTTTCCTTGTATTCAGAGCAACACATGCATTTCCAATTTATTTTTTTAATCAAGTGTAGGTTTGTAATGATTCTTACATAAGGACAATTTATATTTGTCTATAATGCACATTTAAAGCATTTAAGCATAAACCTTAATTTAAAATATTTTTAAGATCATAGAAAAACAAATTAAGTTTCGGTCAACTCAGAATGTTGGGTTCTTCATATGATTGCTGTGATTGGCTGCTCTTGTTTGTACAAGTAGAGGGTGAGGTGGTTGGCTGGGGTAATGTGTGTTGTTCTGTCATTAGCTGGAGACTCTGCTCCTTTGCTTTTGATTTTAGTTTCACATGACAGAGGACTGGTGTCCTGCAGTCCCATTACACCCACCACCCCACACACTGTACATCATCTTCACCACAGTCCCTAAACCTTTGAACTCTGTCCATCACTCATCTCATCTCTGCTTTCTCTCTTCTGTTGTGCACAGGTGGTGTATTTAGATTTGTGCAGGTTCTTTCTGTTCCTTGTCAGTATCTTTGTTTTTTCTGCTTTTTTTATTCTCCATCAGCCTTCACTTTTTCTTTCCACTTCTTATTATAGCGCTTTCTAAAGAAGTATGTAAGTCGTGACCTTTCAGTTACCGCATGTGTTGGTACATTTACATTTATGCATTTGGCAGATAATATAATTTTTTATAAATGTAAGCTTTATAAATGTAAAGTGACTATGCAATGTATGTGTTTCCTAAGAATTAAACCCACAACCTTTTGTGCTGCTAATACAATGCTCTACCAACTGAGCTACGGGAACACATTGAGCTTATGTGGCTAGTGTGTGTTCAAATCCGGCTTGCAACTTTTCATTTTACACTACAAAAGGGGGAAAAAATAAACAAATTTCTTATTAATATAAAAACATTTCCGTTTCTCTCTCAATCTCAGTTCAACAGTGCAGCACGACAGCTCATAGAACTGGACAAGCCATCAGAAGGTGGAGCAGACTCCAGTGAAGGGCCCTCCTCTTCTGGCCCCCAGGTCAATGGCTCCCAGAAGGCCCCAGGGGAGAAGAAAAACAGTAAGAAGCGGCACTCCTTCACTTCCCTGACAATGTCCCATAAGCCTTGCCTGGCCCCTCCACCCCAGAGACACTCCATGGAGATCAGCGGCCCGGTTCTGATCAGCTCCTCTAATCCCACTGCGGCAGCCCGAATCGGGGAGCTCAGCGGAGGCTTGTCCTCCAGCGCTCCTTCACAGGTGAGAGAATGATGGTGTTTCTATAGTTTGCTAGATCAGAATAAAGCTGTTTGATGGATTTGGCCATGGAAAAATGGAGGATGTGGATGGTGATTTTGTTCTGTGATTGGTATCCCATCTTAATATTGGCTGACCTCTAAAAGTTTTGTTACCCATCCACCCCTTCTCTCTGTGTTATATTTAGATTAGTACTGATACTGGCTGCAGGTAAGGACATCATCACATACTGAGGATGAGAGCCTTTAGCTGTGGCCATGGTTACACAGCCTGATAGGTTTACCACACAAATCCACTCACATACAGCAGAATCTCCACACATAGAATTTAATTAATATAGCGTGAGCGTGGCAGTTGTTTGAACTTGAAGCTATTCAATTAAAATCCTGTTGCCTCAAACGCAAGGAGACAGACAGAGAGTGACTTTGTCTATATTTGGAACAGAATACTAGCTCACTATTATATACTGTGCATTATATACTGTTAAACTGCCCATTATTCTTTAGATATAGCAAGCAAAACAGTGGGTTTAACAAAAAGTGTTTTAAACATTGTCACAATCTTATGTTGCATATGAGTGGTGTCCAGTTATTATCTTACATTTATGCATTTGACAGATGCTTTCAA
>JAZGTI010021081.1:0-10325 GCA_036877585.1 Botia kubotai | reverse complement strand
AGTAAAATAAATAATACTGATTTTTACCTAATCAAAATAACAAGAAGTTCACTAAACTTACAAAAAGTAGTTGGAAAATGTTGCCTTAATTTTTTCGAGTTGAATCTAAGTAACAGTTTTTACAGTGTAGGATACATCACAAAATTATCCAATCTTCAAAGTACATGACACTATAGTGGATGCTGACAGCAAAGTAAAAGAAACACAGCTGGGGATAAGCAGCTGTTGGTCTGTGAGGGCACTCCCAGTAAGACAGTGGTAAGATTAAGAGAGGTGTAGCAGGGGAAGGGGAATTAAAGAGGAAGTAAGGTGGTGAGATAGAAGACACAGAGAGGGAGGGAGGGAGGGAGGGAGGGAGGGAGAGAGAGAGAGAGAGAGAGAGAGAGAGAGAGAAAGAGGTGTAGTGTATGATGGAGGAAATGGTATTCTGACTGGTCAATAATTAAACGTAGTGGACTTTTACAGCTGTTGCAAGACAAAGTTTTACAGGAGTGTTTTCCTTTGCCCTTTGCATGGGTTTGGAAGGCACAAAGCATAAATGTTTTCAAAACCCAACGTATGCCATTTATAAACATGAAAGGGACAGAATTTCAGTTTTAGTTTTAATACACTGTAAATAAGACAATTGGATAAGATAAGAATAAGAAATCTCAATAAGAAATCTCAATGTATTTAAATTATCAAATGTTAATTTTTATCTTATTTATATTATCTAAATAATTATCAATTAATGCATACATGTTGGTAGTTGGTAGTAGTAAAATAGCAAAATATGAACTAGTCATTATTATTATGTTATGTTAATAATAATTAATAATAATATATTAGAATATATATAAATAAAATCTAATTAAACATATGTAATTTAAATATGTGCAATAAGTAAGGTTTACTAAGGCTGATATTGATAAATAAACTAATAAAACCACACTCCACAGCCTAGCAGTGAGATGGAGAGTTAGTGTGCAAATACAATTCTAGAGTGTATTGATGGCCATTCAACACACATACTAACATAATCGCTACCTGTGTCGCTATAATCGCTACCTACACACTAACTAAAGCTGGGAAATAACAAACTAACCATCGGCAGACCATTATAACATACCACTCCCTCTTCAAAACAACAGAGGCATAATAGCAAATAATAAAACCATGACGAAAGTCCACTAACATGTTCAAGCCTTCTAATTAGGCCAGTCCCCGAACAAACAATTTTTCTTGTTGACTGGTAGTCATTCTTTTAAGCCATTAGTCGAATAGTTGCACATTTATTAAATCAATTTAATTATGTAAATATGTACTGGAGAGTACATATAATGGTTTGTTTTAAGGATGAGAAGGAATGTTATATGAAGCATTGCAATTATAGTTCTACATTACAGAGAAATGCTAAACCATAATGAGCTTTAAAAATATAAATTAAGAGCACAAAAAGCGATCTGTGTGACACCAGTAAAATGACTATGAACGTGAGAACGCAAACAAAATACAAAGCTTATACAAATATATAAAAACAAATATATAAAAACAAATAACCAAAAGATTAAGCAGCAAGCACAACATCAATAGACATTTAGCTAACTCATATTACTATTTTTTCCGCTGTTCCCAGTCTTCTTATTTAAGAAATAACACTGGACATTCTGAAACCCTTAACATGCCATTTAGTGGTTTGCATTCATATTCTGGGCTCTTCTGTATTTCTGAAGATAGTACGATTTGATAATAATATGTCCACACTTTCACAAATCGACAAACTTCGATTTGCTCCTAATAATAGCGCACATTTATATAGTGTGTGACCATAAAAAAGCGCTAACGTTAAGCTACTACTCACATTTCAGATAATAAGTGATGTTTGAGGTCGACTAATTTTAAGTGAACATTTGCCTGCAGAATTTGCTCATCACCTGTTTTGCTCATTATTACTTTCTTGAAATGAATACTTTTGATGTCCTTTCCTTTCATTATTACCACATCTGTTCATCACGGACTGTTTGACTGAGGTTTTCTTTTCCACTAACGATTAGTCGACTGTTCGGATCAAGCCCTACTTCAATTAACTTTCTGATCAAAATCTTTCTGATCAAATATATATATATATATTGAATGTATTTTGTTTGACAGATCCCTATTGTACATTTATGTAGCAACTCCTATCAACTGATGTCATGTAACTCATAATGTCATATAAACTATTCACATCTCCATACATACAGTTTTACATGTCATATCCTACACAAGTAGTTGTCACAACCCAAAAATGGATTGCAGGTTTGTTCTGCCCGAATTGTAACAAACAGGGAAGAACAATGATACGTAATAAAATGTACATAACCATATAATCGTGCATGGTGAGGTAACAGGTTTGTCCAATCAAACTCTTAGATGTCTAATCAACAAAAACAACACAATCATTTTGATACCGTGTTCAGGGTGACACCTGATGTCCATTCAGGGTCTTAAAGCAAAAGAAGCTGAGAACCACTCTATATCACTCATCTAAACCATAACTTAATTACAGTTTACAGAGTAACTCTGGCCTCAGATTAAGCAAAAATCTCATCATCTTTTCCATAAAAAAAAAAACAATTCACAGGGCTCGCAAATTTGGTTGTATCGGTCTCCACTTTAGAACTGAAATACCTGCATGTGCCTCTTATTTTCACACACACATAACTATCAGCGATTTTTTTCTCCACTGCGCATGCGCTCTCTATCACATGTTTAATCTTGCTGCGGAAGATTTTACTTGTCACATGAGGAGAGTAATGACTGACAGGACAAGCGTCACTGATACACAGTTCACACGATCACGAATTAAAAGTGAAAGATGAAAACGAAGCGCGTATTCAATACCCCACATATTGATAGTGACTCCCCGATGCCCGAAGATAATATACAACATAATTACCTGACCAAGACTTTGTGAGAGAATGCAAAAGCACTGCAATATATTTTCCTTCCCTATAAGATTTTGGTAGCCTGACTGGATGACACAATAGCCCCGGGACGTTGGGCTAACGATTTTGCGAGCCCTGATTCAGTTATTAAATCACTGTGGGTCACTTGCTTTCTAGTAGGCGTCCCCAATCTACCAAAAACAAAATAAATCCATCAATGGTGGTGAAAAAAAAAAAGTGGTGAAAAATCAGGTGAGTTCCACTGTCTATACTCTGGTGGTCACTGCATCGAGTCACTACTTATCATGAAGTGAAACTCTGACTCAACTTTGTTGGGTTTCTATGGATGCCTACATTGCATTACCAATGCTTATGGTACCTTTGTCACTGCAAGCAGCTATTGTGAACACTTTTTGCAGTGGTAAATCAGGCATAGAGAAATGCAGGACGTATGCTGAGATCTATATACATTATTTTTTCCATTAATCTAATGTTAGTATGGGTGTAACCTCAAGGTGCAAATAAAAACTTAAGGTCAAAACATAGACAAAACCAGAGAAAAGCACTATACAGTCAGGCCCTAGACAATAAAAAGCCCAGCCAACATGTTGGTTTAAACGTATTGTTAGTGGTGTTTCTGAAGCCTGGAGACTTGGTGGTGGACTTATATCACTCGGCTAAGCAAGCAGCAACAAATGGTGACATTACAACTTCATAGCCACACCCTAGCAACTAGTTGGTAGCCAACCCTCAATCACATAAGGCCTAGAAACAATACTGAGATGGAGAACAACCCAACCTGGGGCAGACCAGGTGAAGCCTTCAGAGAGGTGGACAAAAGTGGGAGAGGAGAGACAGTTAACAATGTTAACGGAGGTCCATCAGTGGGGTTCACAACATCCTGTCAGTGACCATCAACTTGGCATAATTCCACTATGGATTCAGTTCAAATTCTTTGCCCAAATCAACACAAAAGACTAATGACTTCTCGCATTATAACGTCTGAGTGCGCAAGAATATTTTACAATGAGTTTATTCAAGAAACTAGATTTTCACAGTTTCTGAATATGAGTGTTGCTTGCCTGTGCAAAATGCCAAAGCAATGCTACTGTTTTCTAAGTTGTTGCTTTCTAATTTTTTACCCAAGTAATAAAGAGCCCAACTTTAAAGACTCTGTAGTTTATTGTATGGCTTTGGTCCATTTCTTCTTATAGGTCTACAAAATTGTTTACCTGTTTCATCATAACAATCACCTCCAGAGCACAAATTGTGCAGGGTAAGTTATTCAATAAAGGAATAACTTAACCAAAAATGAATATTCTGTGATTATTAACTCACCCTCATGTCTTCAGAAACTTGCATGGCTGTTTTCTTATAATATAATGAATATTTAAAATTATTCAAATGTGGAACATAGAAAAAAGCTTAAAAAAGGATGCTTAACCAACAAAAGATGAGGTGTAAGAGAAAAATAAAAAAATCATATTAATTAGAAGAAAATGGGGCAATGCTCACTCTAGAGAAAGTTAAACTTTCTTTAAATAACTGTTGCCTGATGAAAGGCTTCAACAATGGCTGAAACAAACACTTGTTTTATTTAATAAAGTTTTTTTCTATTTTTCCTAATTAAATGTAGAACATAAAATTATCAGCATATACATTTTTGCTGACACCCTTGGGTGCTTTATTAAGCAATAAAACGAGTCATAATATATTGCCACTGTACTGAATTCACCAACCCGTATATTTATTAAACATCTCCTTCTGTTTTACACAGAGAAAAGAAATTCATACAGGCTTCCATGAAATAAAAAATCAGTAAATTATGACAGAATTTGTAGTTTTTTGGTGAACTAATCTTTTAATACTAGGGTTAAGGGTTTGTCAAACAAATCTTAAGTCTGTTTATGTAAAACTACAGGCATAAATACCTAACAATAAATCCATACATTAGTTGCAAAAAAAGTACATTTAAATAGGTTAAAGAAGGTTTCATAACTTCGAAATGTGTTTTGCATGCCCTTTAGGATGCACCAAGATAGACCTAGGAGATCTTTATAAGATAAGACTGAACTCAGAACAGAATACATGACCTCATTTTCCATTGTAAATCACCTGACCTTCCCTGGAAGGTTCTTTACTGCTTTTTAAAGTTATAAATTAAAGTTGAATATAAGCATATGCTTTGGGCAAGGTCGACAACAGTTAAAAACCTCAAACAACATTTTTTACATAATGAAATACAGTGGTCTTAGAAATTATTTTGACACTTGACTGGATGGCACTGCATTATTTAACAAAATATCAAAACAAGTGGTGTTTGCAAACACTTCACGTTGCCATTTTTGTAATTCCTTTGACCCAGTAGGGTCCATATTCATTTTATTTTTTCAGGTTGCCCTAGTAACCACAGGTGTTGTTCATCACATTAACTATGGACATATTCTAGTAAATTTGACAACCAGAATGTTCAACAATTTTAAATATTTTAAATATTAAATAAATTTTGAACAGCATGTCTTTATTTTATACCTAATCCTAACAGTTTTTTAATTAATAATTCTTTACTTTTAAGATTTCACATTTATGAGCCCTTGCAATAGAAACAAAAATCATCCCCTCAAAGTTGTAGACTTTTATCTTTAGTCAATAAAAACAGGTCAGGTACTAGCTGTCACTGTCAGTCCAATCTATATGGCATGACTACTTTGTGATATCATCTCTACAAAAATTCTCTCAGATGAGTGTGGAACTTTCAGTCTGGTTTTCAAGATCTAATAACCTAGTTTCCCGTCACCCTCTAACCCAATGAACCTCTAACCAATAATGTACAGTATAACAATAAAACCTATTTAATGAAGTGGTTTACTACTGTCCAATGATGGTACCTTTGAACAGCTCACAGATATAGAGAAGCACTATGACTGAGAAAGGTACTCACAGCCTAAACAGTTGCACATTTTTAACACCCATTGTTTGTGCTACTTATTTTTATTTTGCCAGATATATAACAAAGTTATTTAATCTTAAACCTTTTCCTAAAACATAAACTTTATTACTGAATCTATTTTTATACTATGTCAAATAAAGCTTAAATGTTTGATCAAAATTATGTTATATAAAACTAGGTCTACCTTTTTTCCCGTTGAACCCGTCTTTGAGAGGCAGGATCGCCCAAGGGACAGGTAGCCCCCAATGACCTCGATCTCCTCTGCAGCAGGATAGCGTTTTTTAAGCAGGGTGCCTAGTTGGGCGTAAGGGACCTGTGAGGCAGGTGGCGTGCTCAGAAAGTCATTGGCAGGCTCCTGGGTATCAGGAGTTGTGGGCTGGGCCTCGGGCCTTCGTTTTGGAACGACTGTAAACGTATTCCCTTTGCGCCTCTGCACTGCAGGGCTTGGGTGAGGTGGTTTGGGCTCAACAACAATGTCATCGATGTTAGTGACAGGCAGCTTATCAACCAGTGATTCCTCTTTAGAAAAGACTAAATTCACAGATGAGCCAGTTGAGGGGGGAGAAGCTGGAGCAGGTGAACTGGGCATGGTAGATGTAGTATGTTGTGAAGAATCTGTTTTGGCTTCTGCAATCACCTTTTCTATGAGCTTTGTTGTGTGGTGTGTGACAGAAGAAGGCAATACAGAAGCTGGCACTGTGGGCTCTGAAACAGACACACCCACCAGGGGTCGTGGGGAAGGAGGTGAAAGGACAGGGCTGGAGGGTGCTGTGTTTCCAGGGGATGAGATGGCCACACGACTCTTGGGAATAACGGTGAAGGAATTGCGAGACTGGAGACGCAAGTTGGCAAGTGCACGGGCCTGAATGTCACCAGCCGGAAGGAGAGAAAGATCTGGCCGAGGAGAGGGACGTATCTCAAAGCTTGTGGGTGATGTGGGGATGGGAGTACAGTCAGCACGAGTGCAGTGGCTCTCTGGAGAGCATGGCACCTTGGCTTTAGATACTTCATCTGTGTTATCCCAGTCTCTTTCTCTAACAGGCTTGGACGAAGATCTTTCACAGTCCACCTTGGGACACACAGTCTCATTTCGCCCCCCACTTCCCTCAAAACGTCTACGTGTGGAAGACACTAAGAGAGGGGATCCGGAAGTAGGTGTACTGCTCCCTGAGTCATTATGAGAAGCGTGATGATTGGTTACGGAAGACTGGTTGTTCTGGAAGACTTTGCTGTATGGAGTACGGACAGGAGATCCAGGTTTCTGACACACTTTTGGCACCACATCTGGCTGGAGTTTGGATCTGAAGCTTGGCCTGACAGGACTAGAATCCAAGTCTAGGAGGTTTTCTGTGCTGCGTGACTTGGGCTGTAACTTTCCATAATTTCTGTCAAATTTCTGTAGCATGCGACTCACCCTGCCTTGACCCTCTAGAGGGGAAGAATCTAGCCACCCCAGCGTACTGAGGTTCTCCTCACTTTTACTCAGCCCGGTATCATAAATGACCACTTCCTTTGCGTGCATCTCGGTAACCGGACTACCTCTCCGGTGTAACAGGTTATTAAGAGAGCTATGTCCGCTCACCGTGCCGTTCTGCTGCAGTTTTGATGCATGCTTTACACCACATCCTTCCCGACAGTACTCCGGGTCAGATTCAATAATGATGATATTGTCAGCCCGTATAGTCCGTATTCCGGGAACGCTACCGTACAACTCCAAGATGTGTTGAACTGGACGAGCAGCGTTTTCTTGACTCTGGCGCTTTTTGCGCTCTTTCTCCAGTTTAATGAACGGGTTTTCCTGCAGCGGACCCAAGCTCTCTTGTAGCACCAGGCTTTCCTGCGCTCCGTTGTCTCTTGCCGTTCTCTCATCCGAGTCACTCGTGTCCGTGGACTGCCAGTGCTCTTTTGTTTTCACTGGTGACAGATCCGGGCTTTTGGTCGTCCGTTTGCCAGCAAAATGCTGACTTGCGGGAGTAATCGTATAGTTTCTACTAGAATGCGCGCTGGTAATATCATCTTTGCTTTTGCTTCCCGTTACCTCACCGTTAAGTCGAGATGCGACTGACTCGGCACCTGCCCTGCCGCCCTTTGCCTTCCTCCGCTCAAGGATCTCTCGTTTCCAGGCCGGCATCCTCGGGCTCTCCTGTCCGGGCTCTTGGCGAAGAACGCGAAGATCGCCGCCCGACATTATGAAAGAATACGTGGGGATTCGTTTCAAAGCAAATCTCTCGCCGTACGTGCAGCGATGCTTCTTACACATACATGTACATCATTGCAGCTGTAACAATGTATCCCTGCATGATGACGACGCCCGTCTACCATCGCGCCCCGCCCTCCGCACGTGACGTAACCCTTCCGTTTCAGGAGGACGCCCTTATTTGGGTATTTTGACTTAGGGCAGAAGTTTAGGTGTTCGACACGAAGCGACACTGTACAGACAGAATGACATCGAAGTACCGCGAGAGCGATTCGCAAGCACACTGGGTTTTTCTGCTCCCGAATCGCTCTCTCGGTGATTTAATGTTATACGCCTATCGTCTGCTTAGCGACGCTTTAAGTCGAACACACCTTATGTTTTAACATATGACCCTGCCCTGCAGTGTCCTATTGTGAATATTAATTCAACCCGTCAGTCAGTCAAACACAACACGCCCCGCTTCATTCATAGTCCTTTCAGCATTGGTTCCAATATCAGGAATGGATTATGTTATGAAAGGGCAATATATTATAAACAGATATCCAATCTCACTGTCATCGAGTCACTTTAGAAAATGACAGAAAAAAAACAAAAAAGGCCAAAATTAAGTATTGTGGCAATATCTCCAAGATGCTTGGAACAACCTACCTGGAAACTAATGTACTGTAAAAAGTTTTAGTCAATTGTGAAAAATGCTGTAAAGTCAATAACTAAACCTAAATTCATTCAATAGTTGATGTGACCACCCTTTGCCTTTGAAACAGCTTTGCTTTGTACACCTGCACACAATTTTAATGTAGGTTTAAAAGTAGGATATTTCAGGCATCTTGCAGATGCCACACTTTTTGTGCCAGGGTTTTTCTTTAAACCCAAACTGACCCAACAATGGTGAGATCAAAATCTTTGTTTATACATTTCACAACAAAAATGTTTGGAAATCTATATTCATATTTTCTACACACCCACTACAACAAATTCGATAAATAAACATCCTGGGATCAATTTTAAATGTCTAAGACCTTTGCACAGTACTGTATAATTGAATAAAAAAATACATTACTTAATGCAAAATGTTCTTTTGATGGTGAGTGTAGTACTGTCCTTGTCACTCCTATGATGTCACTCCTTTGAGTATAGTAAAGTATATTTAAAGGCTTGGTTCATTCATATTTATTGCTGTATTTTGCACCTAGCCATGCTGATTCAGATAACATCAAAATTACTAAGGATAAAGGGTGAGACTGCAGGAAAACTTGTTAATTTAAGATAAGAATGTGTGACCTTTCCAGTAAAATTGTTGCCATTTACAGCCACAATGGATGTTCAGGACATCCAGAAGGTCAATTTTTTATTACAAAAATGTCTAAACATATCTTCAAGGAAATTGTTTCATTCCATCCCAAACTGAGGACAAGGTCCAGAACCATGAAACGTCATCCCTTTCTGTGCAGAAACATTTTCTATGTATAGTCTCTGAAAAGACACCACCTCTTTGTATTTTCAGATTTTAAACCTGCCTTTGCTGTAGTTGCGCTTGCCCCAAAAAACAACTTTGAGCACTTAAGCCACTTTTAGACATGTACGAATGCCATTTAATTTGAAACTAAATATCATGTCAAGTAGCATCTGCCCATTAATGATTAGATCTGTTTACAAAACTAATCTCACTTTTCTAGCATTTTACTTAATTCTTTTTTGCAGTTACTTTAAATCAGATGGTCTCAGTAGTTTTAGTGAATGATCTCTTTACACATATAAACGCTTTGGTCACTGTAATTGCACAAATTGGAAAAAGGATGTCGGTTTAGTGTTGATTAGAGCAATAGTGCCATCTAGTGATTATTATATAACTAGCATTTTTAATGAAGATTAACAGTTTGGGAGGACCATGGTCATGTAATCCAACCAATCTCACGGGATATANATAGATATATATATATATATATATATATATATATATATATATATAACACTGGCCAATTTAGTGTTGAAGGTTTCATGGCTAAATTTGACCAGCCTGGTGGCCAATCTTCATTGATTGCACATTCCATAAGTAAGAGCAGAGTGTGAAGGTTTAATTAGCGGAGTAATAGCACAGTTTTGCTTAAAATATTGCAATGCACACAACATTGTGGGTGACATATCAGAATTCAAAAGAGGACAAAGTGTTGGTGCTAGTCTCGCTGGCGCATCTGTGACTAGGACAGCAAGTCTTTGTGATGTATCAAGAGCCACGGTATCCAGGGTAATGTCAGCATACCGCCAAGAAGGA
>JAZGTI010021080.1:0-10325 GCA_036877585.1 Botia kubotai | reverse complement strand
AAAGCCCAGCCGCCTCCATGTATGACCCACGAGCCCCAGAGAGCTGAATTAGCACCATCTGCTAATGATCAGCAGTCCCTGGTTTCTCTCCTGTTCTAACATACAGCAGAATGGATTACAGCAGTGAAAGCACACATAATGCATGTTTGTGTGCGTCCAGGCTGATGCTTATGCTGAGATAAGCTCTCCTGGTGAAATTTGCCCCGGGGGATTTGATAGCCTCTGTGCCAGAAGGGGTCACTCTGACACTATCAATAACCGGTCTGGAGACGTCTTTACTAGCCAGATTTGTGCTCCATCTCTCTCTCTCTCTCTTGCTCCCTCTCTTTCTCTCCTAAATTTACTCAAAGGCAGCAATGCCTTTGGAACCTGCTGGCTGGCAATTTGCATTTTAAATGCCTGATTCTTCTCTTCGGGTAACCAAATGTTCGCCCTTATCTATTTCCAAAAAACGCCTGTCCCTCCTCAGTGATGGGCTGGAAGGCTGGAATCCGATGGTCTGCAGATGGAATTTCACTGCTGTGTATTAAACCGGAATTCAACGGTTTTCAAACTGGCTTCAATTTAATTTAAATGAAACGTACTGAATTTCAAAGCAGTTTGTCTCAGCGGAAGAGTAATAACAACTTCTAAAAAAAGAAAACAGTCTCGGAGGAACGACATGCTGAGATGATAGTTGCGGAAAGCGTATGGTAATGTATCTTTGCCCTTTCCCCGGGCCCTGTTCATGAAACATTAATGTCAATATGTAGATTGGCCACCTGCCTCTCCTGCCTTCCTTCATTAGAGGCTCGTTGCATTCTACCAAATCCAGCATGCATATATATCCCCTGCATTTAGTGGAGGCAAAGCATTGGGTGTCATCTTGAACATTATGAACTGATTTTTATATGCTGCATCGCTGTGGACTGATGAGCAATGAGAAGGTCCGCACAGAATCTGCACGCACACACGAGCGCATTCTCCGCAAAACCCTCACTTCCTGTTCTTTGCGTATTTTGTATTAAAAACAACATGAATTTTAAATTTAGTGCTTGTTCTTGGTTTGATTGTAAGCGATTCATCACTACATGTTAATCTGGAGAAATGTTTTACTAATCATATTTGATTACAATTGTATAACTTCACTTCACAGGCCAAGGAAAAAAAGTTTGAAATAAACAACCAGAACTGCTGCAATAAGCATTTCTGTAGCAAACGTCACATTTAACACTTTTGGTTTAATCCAAAGCAACTTTCATTTAAGCTATATATTTAATCAGCACGTGCGTTCTCCAGGAATCGAACCCACAACCCTCTGCGCTGCTAACGCAACGCTCTGCCGGTTGAGCTACAGGAACACGCTTCGGTCTGGAACACCCGCTTTCATAATTCGGGTTCCCTTTAATATTACAGCTTTTATCATTTTTAGCTACTAATAATAGTGTAGCACTCTCAGCCCCATTTAACACAATTTACCAAATTCGAATCCGTTCCGCAGACGTCCACAGATTTCCGCCCCCCACAATTAGCGCAGAAAATGTGAGAAAAGTGTGCAGACTCCCTGCAGGCCTGCTGATAACCCAGAGGAACCAAAGCCATGTCAAGTTTTGCATTAGCTTTTAACATCATCCAGCAGAGCTGGAAAAAACATCTCTCTGAACGGCATCCAGCAAGTGTTTTTCAAACCCTCCCCCCGGGACACAGATTATGGTTTCTCACGAGCCAGTTTTGATAAGACATGTCTTCAAGCCTGTCAACATCTCTATCTGTGATGCTCTTCTTGCCGCATTCGGTCGCCCAATGAGCGACTGTTATTTTAGCCTCCGGCAACAGCACGCTGTGTCTGTGTTAGTGGCTGTCAGTCTGTTTGCTCTCGTGTAACGCTGTTGCTTCTGTTTGTGCCTGAATCTGTAAACCAGTGGGAACACAGACTCTGCTAACTGAGATGTTTCCTTGCTGATTCCATATGTGTCAGTCCACCTCGATGCTTTCAGATGCGCCTTAAAAGCTCAGCTTGTGTTTCCTCTTATCTCTGATAGTCATGCTTGGACACCCCACAGTCACTGTTGTTCTGGAGCTGGCTGGCTCTCCTACAATGTTGCATGGTTTTATTTTGTGCCTCTGTCATTCTTTTGTTTACCCTGTTATTTTGAGAAAAGAAAGATCCATGAATAAAGACAATAGTGCGCTTGTGTCATCCATCTATTCAAATGAAGACTAATATCCCAGCTAACAGGGAACGTTTTTAGAATGTTCTGTAAAAATTCTCTCAAAGGTATTAAAAACCGTTCTTGCAGTGATGTTAGTAGGACATTTTGTTAACGTTAACATATATCAGATCAAAAACGTTATTCTTAAGTTGTTAGTGGAACGTTTTAAAAAGTTATGTAAGCAAACAATAACGTTAATACAATGTCTAAAATACTGGATGCTTTAAACGTTCCTGGAACTTTCACAATAACATTTTTGTAGCATTTTTGTTTCTAATGAAAATGTTATAGAAACGTTCCTACAACCTGTAATGGTTAGCTGGGGTTGTGACACGGTTATTTAAGTTTCTCAAAGTCACACATTACAGTGAGTTTGACTATGTAAATTCTCCTTTATGCAAATGACGGCTGTTTGCTTTATAACAAAGCTGACTGAGGGAGGGCGAGGGAGAGTGCCCCACTGAAGAGGGAGGAACTGCCTAAAGCTTTTCACGAAACTCTCTCCAAAGCATTAACAAAACACAAATGCAGATTCTTCACGGGTCTCAGCTGGAGAATCCAAATGTGCCTCAGAATGCGCCCAGTGGGCCGCCCAGTGCAAACAATATAAATAAACTCGCCTGATAAATGTTCTCACCACTGGCGAAAACCAGAATGTGACAGCCGCACAAAACAGAAAACTGGACGGGAACATCCAAAAAGGAAGCAATTAAATCCTGCATCCCACTGGGCGGATGGAATCTTGCCCTTTACAATAAAAAGACATGGAACGAAGAGGGAAGATATCACTAAATGTGAATGCCATGGCAACCTCAAGCAGTGGCAATACAATGTTTTCCTAACTGATGGATGGATGGAATTCTAAGACAGGCAATCTGAGATCTGTAAATATTCCCTTTGAATGTTTTACTGTACTCTGGCCCCTGTTGTTTTTTAACACCATGCATACAACAAGAAAATTGCATCATAAAATAAGATCAGTGACATGTTGAGTCCCCAAAACTACAGTGGGCCAGAGGTGCACGACACAACAAAATTAAATTAATCCGCAACACAATCACAACACAGCGAAAATGGATCTGACCACTGGAGGTGTTGACAACCAGAGAAATGTCAAGGTGTTTGTCAGTATACTCATTATACATGCTAATACCTGTCTACAATTTCAGAACAGTATACTGAACACAAACATTCACAAAATATAAAAAACATTTTTGGTTTTACTTATATTAAAAAGTGACAGAGCAGCACTTTAATTTTCAGGTGGAAACACGTGGGTTTATAAAGTGCATCCAGCCTCTGGCGGCCAGGTGAATTCCCTTTGTGTGCTTTAAATTGTGCAAATTTCATTATGTCGTGCACCATATAATACAGTGTCACCTTTAAATATTTGTCTGAAAACCAATCATGAGGGTTTTAATTCATTTAGAACCCTCAGATTTTCAAATATATGAAAACAGCACATAATACTGTAGAACAATCCAATGCAGTGCAAAATTAAACAATAATAACTGCCATTATATTCCCCGAAGCCCTGCACACACACACATGACTGAATCCAATATCCCCCAGGTAGAACATGTGTTTTCCTTGAGCAACCTTGGTTAAAATAGTGCTCATGTATCTTTCATTCAAATCTTTTCCGCTGTACTGAAGATCACCTTGCCCCAAACAAAGACTCACTCATTCAGAACCTTGGTGGCAAAAACAAAGCGATGACTTGGAAGAAAAATTTCTTCTATTCCTCTTTTGATCTTTTTTGTCCTTCTAGAATCAGAACGAGGGCGTGTGAATGAGAACGCATTTGAGTTTAATAAGACTGCTGTTTATTTCCCACAGATCCGTCTTTTTTAAGCAGGGGAGACAGACAAGCTGTAGAATGATCCTGGAAGGGAAGACAGCTGGGATAAAGATTTCCTCTTGCTCCTCAGTGAGCTTTGCTGCTGTGGGCTCTGATTTGCAGATATATTCGATCTGACATATAAGTTCAGAGTCAACTATGCCGCACAACAAATTCTTGAAGAAATGAAGCAGGGATGATGATGTAACGATAAAACACGGCATATTGTTCAGACCATCGCTGAGTTTCATGGTCAGTAAGCAAAAGTCAATTCCGGGACAAAGGCAATGAATTTTCATGATTTATTACTTAAAGGCGGGCTAATTTTTTACAAAAACTATATATAAGAAAATATATGATATATATATAATTTTTTTAAACCACTTTAGCAATTTATTAAAACATATTTCTTAATAATTGCTATATAGATGTAAATATATGTTCTGTAGAAGATGCAGGACTATATAATGTTTATCCATTTATCATGGCATTCAGTCCAAACACAATGACAGGATCTCCTACTTGCCTGTCAAACTATGTGTTTGTATCCCTCCATGTAACCTGGTGGAGGCGTGGCTTTGGAATGTGCTCTGAGGAGAGGATCTTATGCTTTCAAAGCTAGCTTGCTATTGCTAGCCTCTCTGAAACTGTCTACCCTACCTTTAAGGTATGAAAAAGCAGTACAACACATATTGTAGCTGATGGGGCAAGAAGATGGTCATTTAGTCCCATCTCAGCAGTGGGGTTCTGCACTTTTGGGCTTCTAGCATCACTTCTTCTCATGCACCGTCCCATGGGAGAAGAGTAACCGAATCAGTGTCTTTCACAGAGTAACCACTGACACATTACTGTACTCTGAAAACAGTTTGTACTTCCTGTAGGACAAGCTTTACCCTCCCTAACACAGAGCCGTGCACTTAGACCACATACAACATAAAGTGCTTTTGGGGAGAATTTAAACATTCATGATGTTAAGATGGAGAAACCAAAAGGGGCATTAGCACATTACAAACAGATAGCTTTGCTTAGAAGTCACTATGCTCTAAAAGCAGTGTGTGTGTGTGTGTGTGTGTGTGTGTGTTTTAGACATCACACGATGGTTGATCAGCAAAGACTTTTGGCAGTGCGGCCGCTTCATTTCCAATTACATGCTTTGTTGGCAAGGCAACCAGGTCACCCTCAGGAGACGACAAACAAAGTTACCTTCAGCTGCCTTGGGTAAGATTTAAATGCTCTGTACGTGCTCCTGCGAACAGGCAATTCTGATGGAGATTTGCAATCAGACTGAGTGCCAAACATACAGAGTTCTCGTTTAAACACTGATGACACAGTTTTATATACATGAAAGATTCTTCCATTGGGAACTTTTTAGTCATCTAGTATGACTTAAACGAAAACAGCAATAACAATCCACGCCATAATAAAAAAATAGCTTAGTTGATTAAGGCAGATCTCTCTTTCGAAGCGTAAAATAATTTAGCATAAATTATAAATCGTTTGATAAATTATTTAACAAATTAAACCGTTTCATTATATATGATTAAAAGTAGCCAAAAATGCCCATTTTAAGAATCACTAATATACAGAAAAGGTTTAAGCCCTTCTGGCTCTGCCTAAAGCCATCTAGGAAGCACTTTGAAAGATTTGCTTGCATTCAGTAATAAGCAGATCAAAAGAACTAGATGCATTTAAGCTCACAAATAGCCTTTCATGCCCTAGGGTTCATTATTGCAGCTACATGTTAACAACAAGTGTAGGGGGGACCTAAAGCAGAGCCCTGAGGCACTCCAGAATCAAGTGTTCCCTTGGGTCTCTTCCTTCCATAGTTGCCAGTCTGTGCACATCACGCTGGATCTAAAGAAAAAAAATAACAAGTATCAAGGGGTTGAGAAGACAGATTCACCCATTTAACACTTCAGTTACAGTTAAAGGAACAAAACACCACAATGATTCAATGTGCTGAATTCTGATGGGACCAGAATGAATCACTGTGGAAGTGATAGTAATGCCAGTGGTTGTGGTTTGATGCTTCTTCTTCATTTTGACCTTCATCAAAACACAGCAACTAAAGCTGAAATAAAACTGAGAACTTTTTGCCAACTTTCTGTTAAAAAGTTTGTTTTATCTTCTGGTTTGGATGCATCCAAAGCACATGACCTTCCAAATCGCCCCATCCAGAAAACAGAGAACGCTTCATTAGTATGAATCAGCACATGACATCACATCCTGTTAACAATTCTCTAATTGTAACATCATTTAGAAAACAAATCCTGACAGAATACTGCAAGGCTTCTTTTCATATGCGACTCCTCAGTTTGATGTGGTTATTCAGTCTGTAATCAGTGTTGTGGTTTGTTCAGGATGTGTAACGTGAGGTGTGGCTTTGCTGTTTGTTTATGCTGAACTCAAAATCATTGCTAAGAAGCCCGAGATCTCTTAGGCTACGATATGTGTGGATAACTGCAATCTGCGAATCCGTATCTGTCATTTATCTTGATGCCAAATCCCGAAGCTTTGTAATCACAGGAGCGTTTGATTTCCTTCCCAGAGGCTGTGAGATTGAGTAACTCAGCAGTTTTTTCCTTATGCTGTAAATTGTGGCTGGCCCGGAACATTTTTGCTGAGGCTTCTTGATGGGACAGTTTTATAAGCAGAACCACAGAACCACCAAACTGTGAAGCATCACAGCACAAAAATCGGTGCAAAACAAACGGATCGCAAGCAAAAGCACGTTTCGCGGTTTAAGAATGATTTGACAGATTCTTCGACTTTTGTCTTTGTATATTGTGCCATTATCTGTGATTTGCAGGTCCAGGAGTAATTGCTACTGAAACGTTTCCCACTTTCACAGCAGGAAAGTCATCGCTTGCCTAACGTCTTTAATGAATAAAGAAACATTGCAACTGGCAGCTGACATTCACTGACCTTTTCTCGAACCCTGAGCAAAGTCAACCAGCGCTTCTTTAATGATAACAATTAGACGCGCAACCACGTGCTGAACACGCAAACAGATTCAAAACAAATCCAGACATTCTCAAATCTAACTCTTAGACTCCAATAAAAGCTTTTCTCGTTTTAGGGAGCTGCAATACCTCCTAAAGACAAATAAAAAAATTTAACCTTCATTTGCCATTATTTTCACTGACAGAAAACATCACATTTAACAACCCCAAAATCTGTAGAGCGAGAAAGGTTGTTTTACGTGCAACACCCATAATGGCCTCAGGAAAATCCATCATGTTATCCTGAAAAAAATATTGTGCGTATGGGAATTTCGGTATGGCAAATGTCAAAAAGATTGAGACTCTCACCTTACAATATTTATCCCTCGCTGTGCCCGAGTAAGGACACAGTGAGCATTATTTGTCCGAAGATCTTGGAACGACCATCAACATTGTGCTCCACACACAAACCCAGTTTCACCTTTATCATGTCCCACAGGAGTAGAAGCACCCTGCACCTCCATTCATCACAGGTCACCTCAGAAGGTTGACATTTTTCTGCTGGTTCCTCACGGATGTAGGTCATCGCTGCCATTTCTCCTCTCCTCAATCACAAGATGTGGAAAACAAGACACATTGATTTTTCCTCTGAGTTTTCGAAAATGTCACAAGCTTCTGAAATGGGTCATCGACTATTGCACGTTTCATTTCCCTGTGCTTCTGTTCGTCCATCATCTCTTTTTCTCTCTCCTAATCCATCACAAAACAACACTAGAGCACTGGATGAAAAACACATCACAAACATCTCAAAGCCTGCCAGTCGGGTTAGTTCTTGGCTGTGATTCATGCTGCTGACATTGTGGAGAGGTCCAGCGATGTCGGCACTTTGTCATGCACAGGTGCTCATCATGGTCTCAGCTTCCAAAACTGCCTGATCAATAACACAAACCAGTGCCAATTTCCAGCTGTCCTTTAAAAAAGCTTTTAACAGAAGCACAGGATGTGTAGAAAGTTTAGGGGTTCTCCAAACATCGCTAAATTACGTGTCAAACAAAAAAACATGTCAAAAGAAATCCAGACCCAGTTAACAATTTTAGGTTGTGAGAATATTTCCCTAATATTTTCATTAAGAAACAAAAATTTTTATTTTTTAAAAATATCTTCAAAAAATAGGTTTATTTAAATGTTCTAGGAAATGTATGAAACATTCAGTTTTTTTGGACACTGTTTTACACTTATTTATTATTTATTGCTTGGTTATATGAACGTTATTCAAACATTTGTTAATTCTGTAACATTTAAAAAATGTTACACTTACAACTTAAGAATTACGTTTATGCTGTATATGATATATAACATTAAAAAACGTTCTACTAACGTACTACTGCAAGAACGTTTATGGATAACTTTGAGAATATTGAGAACATTTCGAGAGAACGTCAGCCAACGTTGTGAGAACATTCCCTGTTAGCTGGGGAGTGACACCAAATTAAAAGGACACGAGTCTTTCTTTATTGACATCCTAGTTTATTTTACAAAGGTAAGCTTATCATCCCAACCTCAACGAAACAGATTTACAAAGAAATAAAAACATCTTTAAAAGGCCATTAAAAAAAAACAACATCCTGTCCTCTAGCAGCATCCAAACGTTTGAACTTCCCAGAAATAAACCATTATACTTACAGTTACAGTATCTCTTAGCCAAGCTATACACAGTACTGCCGACATGGTAAACAAGTTTACAAAGTACTGCCACGTGGAGCTATTACTCTTTTAGTGCAGGAAAGGAAAATACTCTCATTAAAATAACAATCTCAGGTTAAATAAGCTTAAATAAGAGGGCTAAAGTACAAGACACTTTTCTGAGGTACTTTACACCAACAAGCAGAATTTGGCTTTTATATAAAGTGGTTTACAGGTGCTAGTCTGCGTGTTCTGGCCCACCCTCGACGTACTTCTGTTAGGGTTAAACAAAGCCAGTCAGCAGTCTAGCAGGTAAGAGCACCGGGCGTGGAGTTCATAAGCGAGTACTCGGACAGTAACATGAATGAACAAAAGAACTGAATGACGATCCATTTATCACCAAAAACATCAGGCACACTAAAGATTTGTTTTTTAACGCTTTTTACATGAACGTTTTTGAGTACAACCAAATCACACTCAGTGCTAATTTTAAATCGAACAATTCTGTGATTACATCAGCAAAATTATTGCTACGACATTTTTTGTATCAATGGATTACTTACAAAACTTAGTTCAAAACAGGTATACAATACACTTAAGTCTCGGGTAGCTTTGGACACCAAAGTGAGTCGCGTATGGCTGATCTACATTTCTTCGAATTAAGGGGTTGGACAGCCATTAAGCCAGGTTTGAACTTAAGTTACAATGCTAGCTGGAGATGTTAAGCCCAGGGAACCGAAGATCTTAGTAAGAAATCACGGCTTATTGCATTACATTCACTTCCATGATCACGCGTTCGTAACCCTCGACCATTAATAAACGACTTGGAATTTTCCCTTCCCGCCCTCATTATCACATCTTGAATATATTTTATTTAATTTCTCACTCTTTTCTTCTTCACATTCTTGTGTCCTGTCGCTAACGACTCACGTGACTTAGCGTTTAGTGTGTTAGCATGTTAGCTCGCCACACGATCACATTCAAAAGGCTGAAAGTGTTTCTCTAACATTTCTGTACAGTATGCTGGACTGAGTATCTTGGGTTATGTGGTCGATAAGCAGGAGTGGGGAAGTTTTGAACTACTTCAACTTAAGGTTTCTTGTCTATAGTGCTCAGAAAGAGTTCGGTGAATCGCCTCAGCTGAGTTGCTGCGGTCTGGCTCTCTTCGTGCAGTCGAAGGTTGTCCTGTCGGAGATGTTGAACTTGCTCTTGTAGCATAGCCTTGTCTCGTTGCTCCTTTAAAAACAAACAAAAGCAGGTAATTACACAGCTAAGCTGAATGCTGCTAACAGTACTTGTTGGGCTAAGCTAAGAATTCTTTTCAGCTTTATGTTTGCTTGTTGTGATCAGAGATGTTCTTACCTTCCTTAGGTCATACTGAAGCTGTCTGAGAATGAGCTCCAGCTGGTTCACCTTTCCAGTGAGAAGAGCAGGAGAACCATCGCTGTTTAAATGACAGACATACAGAATTACACAATTACACAAGCAAATAGACAGAGAAAGAGACATAGATGGAAATATAGACTAATAAATGAACAGACTGAAGTAAATAGATATATAGAAATACAGACAGATAAGACAGACAGACAGATACATTTACATTTATTCATTTAGCAGATGCTTTTATACAAAGAGAGAGAGAGAGCATTTAACAATTTGCCCTAAAAA
>JAZGTI010021079.1:0-10326 GCA_036877585.1 Botia kubotai | reverse complement strand
TTTCTTTCTTAAATTCTTTCATTCACACATACACACACAATCAAAACAACAATCATACATTTGAATGGATCACTAAACTAACATCATCAGAACACATCATATTTTACTCTGAAGTAAAATATTTTACTTCATAGTTCAATCTCTAGAAATCCATAAACTAGATTGTGCAGTCCAATAAATCACAAATGAGTAGAAAATACCTACTGTATAAATTTCTAAATTCTAATTTAACTGGATTAAAATAAATATGTTAATTTGCGAAGAAAGAGACATTTCCCAATGGGATTTAAAAAAAAAGTATTTTGACACTGTAAAAATCAAATTTAGAGCATAATTTTGAGTCTCACATCGTCAAATTGCAGGCTTGGGAGCCAAACTAAATTTTCAGACATATTGTCTTTCTCAAAATGTTAATTGAATGTTTTTAGTGGCTTCAGCTGTGGCCTGATTTGAACTCTTGAAAACACAATGTTCTCAGACCTATTGAACACATTGTCATAAACACAAGTCTAAAGAATTATCGCATGCTGTCAGAAACAAGTGCATTTGACAGGAAATAGTTGAGGCCTCCTAAAAAGGTCAAGACTTCCTGCCCACAGCTAGACTCCTCCCCAACATATGTGCACTATACTGCAATGTACATTGCGTTCTGTCTTAAATATGTGGGTGTTGTTCATGATCTGTACTTTAGTGGAACCTTATGTGCAGCCGTGCATACGAATACATTATGTCTTTATATCTGCTCTATTTACATAAGTGAATAATTAGGAATAATTAATTTTTTTAACAATATTTTAAAGTTAATTGTATTCTGCTTCCAGAATAAAGAGATTATTGGTTTTTATATTCACTCTAAAGTATTTTTGTCAGGATTAAGAAAAATTAAATCCCAAAACACCATTATGTTTTTATGACAGACCTGTTCTTCTTGTATACCTGCTTTTTATATCAGATCACATGAATAAATGTGTGCTGTAAGTGAAAGTTTTATTATAAAATAATTCTTAAATTTCATGCCTTTTGGCATAACAATCCTTAAATATTTAAGAAAATTTAAATTACTTTATCATTCAGTACAATATATATTAAGCATATAATATATACAATATGATATATAACTAAAGAAATGATATTATTTGAGCCTGAGTAAATCCCAAAACCGCACAACAAACCATAGATACATTTACATAAATACTATAATCAAAGTTATGTCTACACCAACAGAAGATTCATTGCTGTTGTATGGGTCATGAAGAGTGCAAAGGTGTGGGTCAGGGATCTGTACTCAGGGCTAATAAAGGCCTTGATTCCCTCCTCACGGATCTCTTGCCTGTCACTCCACCCCCTCTCCACCCTCCCTCCAACCAGTGTGCTGTTGCCGAGCAACGTGTGGTCTAGTGTTGGCGAGCATGACTGTTTGTTCCCGCCGAGCTGTGCTGAGAAAAAGGGAAGACACAAATTGGTAAACGGCAGCCGCAGACCCAGGAGACCGTGGATCAATGTCTGTACAAACAAACTCTGGCGCGCCCTTTCTCTCTCTTTCTTTCACCCTCTCTCTTACCTTTATCTCATTAAACTCAACATGGATGGTTTTGTTAGCCTGTTTTAATAATTCAGCTCTGGCAAATGAAGTTCAGAATTATTTCTTCCTCACATAATCTAAAACCAACAAATATTAAATGAAAGCATGAGCAAAGGTGTCCATACCTTTATATTGGGATTTTATAAAGTCTCAATGCACTGATCAAACCAATGCAATAGAAATATGACTGCACTGATTCATCTAGCTGAAATACCTCATAATCTTTAACCCTGAATCAGAAATTGTCTTTATACAGAACAAGTCCAAGACTTGGACATTATGTAAGGTAAATGAACCAAACTATTTCACCATAAAATCACATTTGTTTTACATTTAGATTCTTAAAAGAGGATAAATTGGTCATATTTACCACTTCCAGCCTGCAAAACATGATGTTATTGTGTTATTGTTATTCTGCAATTTTGTGAACAGTTTCATAGCTTTATTGTGGATATTGTGGATTTCTTAAAGGTTCAAAACAATCTTAGTCGAACCAGAATAAAATGAGAACAGAGGTCTGAAATAGAATATATATTAAACTTGCCACAACCTCAAACCTAAAACTAAAACAGACATCTGGAAACTCTACAGGCTGGACCATGACCGATCTGAAATAGAACAGAAATTATGTACCCAAGAGTTCTGCCATTCTTCTATTGGTCAACAAACTATTTGCCCTCAAAAAATGTCTGTTTTTTTGTACCTTGTTTAGGTGTGTTTATTGTGCCCATAAAGAGTTGATTCCTCTATCAAAAAAATGTACACATGTAAAAATGTAAATTCCAGACATTTTTCACATTTCTGAAAGACACTGGGGGGCATCTGGCCCTTTAAAGGATAGTGTGAGATGATTGTGAGTAATGAAATCTTTTTCCTGAAGGTCCAGTATATGTATACTGATGAGCATTATGACCACTCACAGAATAAGTGAATAACATTATCTAGCATATATACATTATCATAGCATATCTACATCCAGCATATATATATACATACATATACTTTAATGCATATATGTATTACATTCAAATCAAAGCAATTTACCATCAGAGCCCATGTTACAGTGATTTTACCACAAATATGGAGACATTTCAGGCATGAGCCATGATGACACATTATTATGAAAGTGAGGTCACGGGTGTGTGTTTATCAAAATTGTACAAATGCTTCAAACAAGGCTTATCCAGTCAGAATTGGTAACTATCCTTTTTATTAGATAAAGTACATAACGTTCGAAATAATAAATAAATACTTGTTATTTGACAATACTTGTTTTTTGACAAACATGCAACAATACCAGATGGTTTTGCACAAACATTATATTTATATCTGACTCCCCCACCCCCACTGTTATCAATCTGTCCCCATTAAATAAAAACATCAGTTATTTTTCTTTCTGTTGTATTAGTCAACTCTCTGACTGACTTCTCCAGTCTACGATAACATGTTGTGATCCTGCACTTTAGGCCAAACTGCCTGGATCCCATATGCGCTGTATCAGCGCCTGAGTGCTTCCATGTGTGAAGACCTGTGCCAGAACCAGGGTTCCAGATAAACACATAGAGTTAGAGTAAAAGGGAATAAGCACCATGGCTCTCTCGCTGACTGGATCTGTTGACAGAGGCAGACGCACAACAGCAGTCACAGCTGTAAACATCTGTGGAACGCTGAAGGCCAGAGCCTCTGGATGTTTCTCAGAGCAACACGGCGTTCCATAAAATGCTACTTCATAGGACTCAGTTTCAACATCATCAAGATATTCCTATTATACTGGAATTTAGCTGGCAGATAAAAGGTAATAAAAATAAGTGTCTTTTCCAACAACATCCAAAATTACACTGTAACACTATTCACCTGTAAAAATTAACCATTTACAAATAACATATGGTGTTTCAAAAGATTAATAAACAAACTAGAGCAAAAAAGCTGTTGCATGATGTTAATTGGTATTGACACATTAACAAGCAACAAAAAAAGAAATGTGTCTTTAGAAGAGAGAAGTTAATACAGTAGGTAATGTAGGGAAGATTATAGCACAGAATGTATGGATGTAGCATTTAAAAAACAGAAAACATCTCACTGTACATTAACCACAGGCAGATATTTGACATACACTAATAGATGTTTATTTAACGGTTTATTATGTATATGTATATCATTATTAAAACAAGGCCACATTCAAAGATGCCTTACATGTGACCACAGAATGCCTTGACTGACCAATCAGAATCAAGTATTCCAGAGAGCCAATGAGGAATTAGTCAACCCATGTTAACCCTGTGACAAGGTTAAATGGTTCAAATTATTTAATTTTTAAATCATGTGTATTTAGTGTATTAATGTGAATAATATGTTTCTCAGTTTCAAATTTATTACAAACCCACTAGACATGGTACAATCAAACATGCTTGTTTATGATAAAGGGGTAATGAATTAAAAATGCAATTTAAATAATAATGTAAAACTCTTTTTAAACATAACCAAACGCCCCCAGCTGATCTTACATGATCTTACATGAGTTATAGAACATTCTCTCTAAAAAGAAATATGGAGGATATGTTAGCCGAGTCATCTTCTGGTCTTGGCCCTGATTTTGACACATAAGTGGAGCTGGTTACCCCACATAACCTCACGTCATCTTTTCCTCCTGTCACTTCAATCTTAATAAATTCTCAAGATGTCTGTGTGTAGGTTATGAGCAAAAGAAACACAGAAACAGAGAGCTGGAAGGTGAGGACTGGACCCCAGCCAGAACCCAGCTGACATTTTGATAATGTCTTCTCATCAGTCACAAAGACACAGAACATTGAAGACGAAGCTCAGCATGCACACACACAAACCAGTACTCTTCAAATAAGCAATGTTTCCCAAAGACCACAATCAAAGAGGGAGGTGCCGCGTGTACAAAATGGCCACAAAGGAAGGACAGAAGAGGGCCAGAAAAATCAGCCTGGTGTCATGTTGAGTTTTGTTGAAGATGAATCGGTAAAGATGTGTTGACCATTGGAGGTGTTTCATCTCTGGAAAATGCAGCTTTCAAAGGTATCAGAACTAATCGGAGGAATTCAAAGTAAAGTGTGAAACAAAGACTTTTGACACATATCCTAATAGTTAATGACACATAATCTCTGTGACAACTAACTCAAGTCTCCTGCGATGTGTGCTGCAGTAGAAAACTACAGCAGTGTTGACGGAACATTTAGCATGAATTATTAACAACAACAGAGAAAAATACAATTATATTGTTTTGAAATAATCTTTAATTTAAAATTAGATATGACAGGTTCCTTAACTGAGTATTACTCTCTGATCACTTTGACCTTGAGTAGGATAAGGGCTTCCTTTTTGAGAGTGTGTATGCATGCCAGTGTACACAAAGGTGACCTGATGTTCCAGTTTACAAACATCCCTGTTATTGTATCCTCTTTTCTTTCCTCAGGCGTTTCCATAGAAACAAGTGGGTTAATCCTAGGTGTGTGATGACAGCAGGTAGGAAAGCTTTGCCACCTGAATATTTAAATCTTGTTTAGCCACTCATTTCCAATCTGATTTCCTAAAGTTAATGACAGACACAATGACGTTTTGGAGGATTGCACAGCATCAATTAGTAAAATGATTTGATTATTTATTGTAATATATGATATATGTGTGCTGCTTAGCATGATGATTACAATGCTGTGTTGGTATATGTCCAATTTCCAAAGTGATGGTAAATATTGTTTTTATATACCCACTTTACATCTATTAAACACCAAACGTACCATCATATAACCTCACATTTCCTTCTCTAAACTTTCATATGTGTCCAAATTGGCCAACATTAATATCACAATAAAGTATCACATTATTCTAGAATGATTAGAAGAAATGAATCTTTTAAGCTTGTATTTTATTTGGCACAGAACTCAGAAGCACTTTCTTATCACTCATTGGGTTTGGAACCAAAGTTTTAAAAAACAAAAGATATTCTCTGGGGTAGTAGCATTTATGGTTCATGTTTTATAACGGTATTTGCTTTAATGAACGGTTTTCAAAACCTGAAAACTGTTAATGCTGCTCATACTGATTTTAAACTGGCACGATTTATTCTTCAATGGAACACAAAAGCAGATATTTAGCTGTTCCTTTCCATATAAAACACAAGGTGACTATTTTCTGTCAAACTCAAAAGCAGTATCCTAAACCTGTGCTACTGTATATTCCATATCATACAGGTATACATTTAAATTCATTAACAGCAAACAAACCAGCTATGCAGTTCCTTTAACAATAAAACATATTAAAATAGCTTCATAAATGAGTTAAGGTATTAAATGTTATTTACGAAGACAACCAAGAAGTCTTGCTTGCACTGCACAAATCTCACCTGACAGGTGAAGTGTAGCACTTGGTTTGTGTCATGAGTCTGTATTTTTCATGGATATAATGACAGACATAGACATGTGATTACAATGCTTACTGACATTTGCTGCAGCCGTTCCAATCTCCTCTGAAACATCAGTTCAAGCTGCTGGGAACAAACACTGTCACTCAAGTTAATTGAACACACCACTTTAAGTGACCTCAACTTGGAGTTTGTTGTCATTCTTCTAAAAACACAGCTCACATACTTTGAGCGTTCAAAGATTTTAGCATTATGCAACAGACATTTCCAACTGTCTCATCATGTAAAACAGTATGACCTTTATGTACTGTTGTTGGCTATCTACAGGTGAGGCTGTTGACTGTACTTCACATTATACACACAAACATACTTTAGGAACAAATAAGATGACAGGGACGTAAACCTCCTTTATGCAACCTAAAGTATACAGATCAATCGCTGTAACTAGCATCAACTGTATGATAAATATTACCAGTCAAACATGTGACCACACCTTTTTATATGTAATAGAAATGTCATCAATGCTATGAAATTATGGTATTTTAATTTTGAGAAACTTTAAACAAATCAAAATGCTTTTAGACTCTTTATGTTCTTAGATTTTAATTTTTTTTTCAGCTTTCCACACTATAAGTATTCTCTGAAAAAACTTCACGAGGTGCATTCTGGGATACAATTATAAAACAGTGTGAAAAGGGCACCTGTGTAATGTTTTTCCTTTACTGCCCAGGCCAACTCCTAAAACAAATCTTATAAAGACACGATTTATTTATTAAAATGATGACAGCAGAGTAAGTCAAGTGTGTCTACACATTTGACTGGCAGTGTATATTAAAATATGTTAGATGTCACAAATGCAATTTTTTATTCTGATGTGCAGAGAAAACAACATTCCGTGGAAATTCCATGGAAATTAAGTTAAAAAGCTGCTCTTAAATCTGAATAACTTTTCTGCATAATGTTGCAGCGATGTGCAAGGACCCAAAACTATGACATCTGTCCCACGATAAGCCTTGTAAAAACAGACAGGCTCGGAAAAAGCCAAAATACACACAACAGACTGATGATGTGGAGAGAGATGAAACAGTGGGCTCTTGTTTTGAAACCACAGTTGACCCTGAAACTTGTCAGTGGAAAGTGCCAGAGGTCTGTGGGTCTCGGACAGTGAATGCTAAATAATCATCTCTAGTGCTGAATACAGAATAGACGAAACTGCTATGAGATATTTAGTGTCATCTGAATGATGAGTTTTCTGGCATGGATATTAACCGAAGAACTGAATTAGTGGAGTTGTGGTGTACTGGTTAGAAAGTCAGCCTTGTAACCAGAAGGTTGCTGGTTTGAATCCCTTGAGCAAGGCACCTTACTCCCAACTGGCTTTCCTGTAGCTCAGTGGTTAGAGCTTAGTGGTTAGAGCATGGCGTTAACAACGCCAAGGTCATGGGTTTGATCCCAGGGATTGCACATACTCAATGTATAGTAATCAATGTGTAGTATAATGCAATGTAAGTCGCTTTGGATAAAAGCGTCTGCCAAATGCCTAAATGCCTAAATGTAAATGTAAACTGCCCCCCTGGTGCCACAGTGCTGCCCCCTGCTCTGGGTGTTTATTCATGGTTTGCAGTGTGTAAATTCATGCAAATTCTGCATGGGTCATCATACTTGGCCAGCACGTCACTTCACAAGTGCTGTAAAGAATCTATGAATGAACATTAGGTTATGTGTTAATAGGGGCTGTTAAAATCTGTATTCAGATTTCACATCATAACTTTCCCAATTTAATCTTTCTTACACTGCATCCAAGTAATCAAATAACTCAAAAAGATTTCCTCAAGACAGGGTGATTACATCCGGCATGCATGTTAGTCTCTATATAACAAGGAAACAAGTCCCTTACTTGATTATTTCGTTCATAAATGCTCAGTGACTAACCAGGGCTGATAATACTAGTAGTAACCTGAAAAAGGAGACTAGTTTTCTTTGTAGTGATTTCTGTATAACATTTCTGTGATGTCTGTGTAGTTTAATAATTGCATTTCTATGGTTATCAAAACCAAAATACTGTGAAATTAACCAACAAGATACAAATTGGTCTCCTGTCTATTTAAATACTTCTTGCTGTACATACAGACCAAAACTATATTACTTGCTTAAAATAGTTGCAGAGTGAGATGTAGTGGAGAAACAGAGGTGCATTTGCTAAACATGATGGTCAAGTGCTTCCTTGCCTCTGATTTGGTTACAAAGACCAATCAAATTCTAGTGCAATGTCCTAAAAGGACCCTCATTAGGTAACCATAGTAACAACATCAAATCCTCCTTGAACAAACTGTATTTATGTGCTATTTGCTGCCAAATCTAGTGATCAATATCATAAGGATCTTTTTCTATTAATATGTAGTGAAAGGCTATAATTATTTGCTCTGATCAATATATATGAGAACAACATGTACTGCAGAGCTTTGATATCAGTAATGAACGAAACATTGAAACAGCACCATGTACTTTACTATTAATAAGCAAACATGCTTGCTTTTCTGCACCGCACAAAAACAGCAACTGTGTAAAGTTTAGCCATCTTATTATTGGTCATTCTTTTCACAGCTATAAAATATGACAAAACAGTTAGCTAATGGTATATTTCCTTTAAATTAAAAAACAAAGCTGAAAATATAATTCTGCTTATAGTAATCTCAAACGAAACTTTGAATATCTCTCATAGATATTTGTGTAAACTTTGACAATGCTAGCAATTAATTCTTACTCAAAGCTTTTATTCTATCGAACTATAAACAATGTAAAAAAAAAACTTATCATCAAAACAGGAACCAATGTTAAATGTCCAATGATGGTGGCAGAGTTTAAGTTGCTAAAACCGTCAGCCCCACATATAGTATGCAGGGATGTAAAGCGACTATTAAGACTGCCCAGCTAACAGGGAATGTTCTCAGAATGTTGACAAATGTTCTCTAAATGTTCTCTCAAAGTTATCAGAAAACATTCTTGGAGTAACTTTATAAGAACTTTTTAAACATTATATATCATATTTGGAAAACATTGTTATTAAGTTCTTTGTGGAACATTTTTAAAATGTTACAAAATATAAAAAAAAGGTTTGAACAACATTTTTACAACCAAGCAATAATGTTAATATAACATCTAATTGTCAACTTGAACGTTCCTGGAACATTAAAAATAACATGTTTAATGTTTTTGTTACTTAATGCAAACATTAGGGAAACTATATTTGTTAGCTGGGTGAGCGCTGCTGTCTCAGAATCTTCTGATCTCATACATGGTCTACAAAACTCCTTCATAAACAATAAACATGACTAGATAAAGATGAAGGAATTTATGGAACTCTGAGAAGGCTGAGTAGACAGACAGTCAAAGAGATGAATGGATGGATTAAGGGGGTGTTGGTATGAAGACAACCACTGGGCCATCATCTGTCATAACAAAGAAATGGAAGGGAGCTCATGGTGAAGATGAGACATTTAAGCTCTTTGAGAAAAGGCGTCGCGCCATTGGAAGCCCCTTAAAGCCTCAGCTGTTGTTTGTGGTCGTCAAGGCTACCCAAACCCTTGTATTTCACATCTAATTTCATGGTTGCCGTGGAGAGCAAGTCTGCCTGGCTCACCCTTGACAACGGCTAATCCTCCAAAGTTCAGGTGGCCCTCTTTACCAAGACAACAGCATAGCAGATCCATCATGAGAAAAGCAGGGTCCTCAACACTGATAATTAAAAATAAGACCTTTTCATCTGTCTAACATTTATTAGCATCACTGGCAAATGCCATCTGTGACCTTAAAGATTCTTATTAGAATATTACAATATTGCACTTATTGTTCGTTTCAGGTAATCACTGAGTAGATTTTTTAGTCACTTTGTATGAAGGCACTGTGAACATATTTTTTCAATTAAATAACTGATGGGAGATAATTCAAACTTTTATAGAGACAAAAGTCTTTATAAAGCTTATACTGCCTGCATTATAAACTCTATAAACTGTTTCCCTGGATATAAACAAGCATGGACTCATCTTTAATGTTTTTAATAATGACAGAAAAAAACAAAACCAATGAAGTGTATTATTGGAAGACCAGATTCACACTACAACCTGATATTTTATCATTTTATATGTACAATGGGACCAAAAGCCGAGACTACATTGAAAATCTGTTATGATGAAAATAGTTTTTTAGCAGATTTGTGACATTGAACATGTTACATTCGTTATGCAAAAGGTCAAATGTCCTTGGTTCCATTGAAGCACACAAGATGCTCTTTAGAACATTCTGTCATTATAGCAAAAGAAGGACAAACTAAATACTAAAACATATCACTCAACTTGCTGAA
>JAZGTI010021078.1:0-10326 GCA_036877585.1 Botia kubotai | reverse complement strand
TTTTAGAGAATGTTAGCCAATGTTCTGAGAACGTTCCCTGTTAGCTGGGCAAGCTCTGCAACATTCATGCCAGTAAATGCACTTTGCCTGGCTCAGGATTTAATGACTGAAACAAGCAACAAAATTAGGAAATCAAACAAACATTTAGTCTCAGCTAACAAACCACAGCCCTTGAATACCTCGTCATTCCTGTGCAGTTTATGAGATGTCAAGAGATGCAAAAGATGTAATTGGTGGAGTTCGCATAAACAAGCTTAATACATGCCGATTTTATAATTACCTGAAGTGTTTTTTTAGGTATTTAAATAACAATCATACGACTGGAGTCTTAAATATAAGTATCTTAAATAATAAATGTGTATAAATAAAAAATAAGTTTGTATATTGCAGTTTTGCACATTTTAGGTGTTTATAAAGAATCGTATGGCTTGAGTCTTAAATCTGAGTATCGTAAATAATAAATGTACGTTTATGCTACGTATATATTTAAATCTAAAGCTAAATTCAGATTCGGCTGATATGCAGGTTGGCGATGTGTGAGGCTGAGACATCGCGCTGAACCTGCGCAGCAACCCCCAGAGACATCGGAGCAGATTAATGGTGACACTTAGTGAAAAACTACTAATGAGCAACACACTGGGAAAAGCTGGGAAATGATTGTTACAGGAGAAAGAAAGATGATTAAAACGCATCTGTTTTAAGGCCTGTTCGAGCTAAATCCGGACGATTCCGCAGTTATTTACCACATGCTTTATCTGTCATTTGGCGCTCTATAGGTATTCCCTGCGTTACCAGTGAGTCATTTAGAATCCAGCTGGGAAATAAACTGCAGTTATCAGATTGGCCTAGCATTTGACTTCTGCCGTTAGTGAGTCATAAGTGTAGAGACATATAACATTTCCCAGAGCTTTTTGCGCTGCTCGTTGACTGCTATCTCCCCCTTATGTGTTTGCCCATGAGGCCAGATGCTTCACTGACGTGTCATCCATGATTATATATGTGTGAAACCACACAAAAGCATGCCATGCCCCCAATGAGAACGCTTCATATTTATTTGCTTCAGTGGTTTATTTTCTTTTTTAATTATAGTATCAGACCGTCCCTGAAGAGTATATAAATTGGTATGTCATGCACTGGCATGTAGTGTTAAAGATCTCCACTGATTTTCATTGGTTTCGTAGATTGCTGATTAAGATCTGTAAATTAAATTTAAGTAAGCAGCAGTTTTCTTTCAAATGTCATGTGATCAAACCATAATACCATGTGGTTCTTTGACATATCCTGCAGTATGAATATGTAATCACTCAGTAACATGGAACATATCAGAATACGTTCCCTGTACTGCAAGACTACAGTACAGTGAACGTAAGTGATAGTTCACACAAAAGTGGAAGTTCTTCCATCATTTCCTCACCCTCATGTCATTCCAAACCTGCATCGCGTTTTTTGCTTCAGTGGAACACTAAAAAGAAGATATTTTGAAGTATGTTGGGGACCAGACAACAGTGGCACCCTTTGACATCCATCGTATGGACACAAAGCCACATCTTTTGTCTTCCTCGGAAGGAAAATGTTCGGAATGTTCAGGTTTGGAATGACATGAGGTTGAGGAAATGATGAAAGAATTTTCATTTTTGGGTGAGCTATCCCTTTAAACATTAAACATTCGAGATCATTCAGGTTATCCCTCTCACAGTTTGCGAGGTGTTTGTAGAAGGTGTTATTTCAGCATTTTAGCACTGGAAACACCCGGCGCTGGGCCAGTCTGTCTCTTTTTAAGCCTTTATGACTCCGACACTTCATTATCAGCCTATCACCTGACAGAATGACAGGCCCAATCTAAGCCAATCAGTATAGCTGCTGATTTGTGACCGGTGGGCAGAAAACAGGAAGTCGATAGACTGGTGCGCTCTTATCTTCTGTCCTTTATACACGATGCTTAATTGTAATGTGACATGTTATTTTCCCCCAAGCTTTTTATTACTCTGCAAAATGTGAAGTAAAAACAAAGGTCCCATAAGGCCTATTTTATTACGGTTCAATTTGCTGACACTGTAGTTTTAGACAGTAATTACGTACTTTTTCATACTTCTTAAACTTTAAACTTTTCATATTCAATAACAGTTGAGTTTTAGACTTTTCTGTTAATAATGAGCAGATGGTTTTGGCTGAATGAACAAGCCTGAGATGTGAATCAGAGTTTCATTATTATCAGAAAACCACATAAAATGGTATGATTTTAAAATAATATTATACAGAGGCAAATGTCAAAGTCATTCCGTATCATGATATCAAATGATATGAAATAACAAAATGAAATGTCAGCATTGACAGGAGCTACATTTCCACAGGCAAATGGAATCACAGAAACAAAAGGTAGAATTGAGGAATTGAAGAAAGAAAAACACAAGAAGCCTTTAGAATTTAAACAGGTAGAATATAGATTCATGACATGACAGAAGTCAATAGAAACACTGCCAGGAGAATATGAGGTGGAGATCCCAGCATACAGTCATTTTAGAAGGTCTGGAGTTCCATCTGAGGCTTATTTAAAGTCAAGCGTCCCCACAGAAAGAGACAACCATGGCTCTCCATGTGTTTTAGATCTCTATGCACTGATGTATTTTGAAGGACCAAAAGTAACCATCTCAACCAAACCGTTCATTTTGAAAACCAACTCTAGTGGGCTTCCAGTTTGATAGAGTTTTCTTTGCAGTCGTTTTCAAAAGATAACATGTTGCATGTTTGGTCTGGTCCCGAAAGCCCACCAAAACACTGCGCTGTCATATAATAATAGATTTTGAGCTGTGGGAATATTTGTCTGTTTAGCCCTGAGCAGGGAACAGGAAGTGACTGAGAAAACGTAGACCTATCACCTACAGCTCTCAGACCAGTGGTTATTGATTTTTGTGCTCGTTTTTTGTATTGTGAGGGTCATGTTATGCATTTAAAAACACATGCGGCTACTGTAATTATGTGCTGCATTCTCAAAACCAATGAGCATTCATACTTGTTTTTAAAGATTACACTCTCACATTCGACTTATTTCAATTCTGCTCAAGGAGAGATAATACTAATATATCTCGCCGAAATGCCATTAGAGAAATAATAGCAATACTGAATCAATTAATGACGAAAATCCTTCAGCAGTAGATGAGCTCTGGTTATTCCCTATGGGTACAGTCAGCACATTTGGTCTCAGAGAGCTGATTTATCGCATATGAAATAATAGTTTATTTTTGCCATAAGGAAGAGCTTAGAATATGTATGAGGGTTTTTACAGTCTGCCTTCTACAAATCAAATAGATGTCTGTTTTTGAGGCAAAGCTTTGCAATCACACCGGAAGTTGTGATTCTTAGTGATTATTTTCTCTAATCTCTGATTATCTCAACTGTCCAATGTGATTTGATTTGACTATTTGTGAACGCTTGGTCACACATCAGTCAACATTTTATAACATCTATTTTATAACGATTAATTCCAGATAACAATTTTAGGTTATAAGAACGTGTCCCTAACATTTCCATTAAGAGGTTCTGGAAACGTTCATAAACGTTGTATTAAGTTTATTGCTTGATGTTATTCAAACATTTTTTTATCTACTTAAGAATAACATTTTGATATGTAATGATAAAAACTATTCTATTAATGTTACTGCAAGAATTTTTTATAACATTGAGAGAACTTTGAGGCAATATTAGCCAATGTTTTGAGAACGCTCCCTGTTAGCTGGGATGTCTGTCAATGTCTAATGCAGCTTAACATAATCAATAGCTGCACAAACCTGTAGAAGTTCAATTGATTTTATTTGAATTTCTTGTTTACTTACAGACTCTACCCTTCCATTAATTACTAATCCCAGTTACACAGAGCAGGAAGTGGCCTAAGGGCTGATGTGTTGTGGTGCAGTGGCTGAAGTTTAGGTCTGCGAGCTGAAAGGTTGCAGGTTCGGTCCCCACTAGATACAAGCCATTGGCGTTATTCAAGGTAGATACCGTATTTAATGTAACATAAATGGAAACAAGACTGGAATGGATTGAACTACAGCCCATTTAGTGTGTTCTGTTCCTTGCTGTCAATCGTGTGGCCTACAAAACATCTGAAGTCCTTCCAAAAATATCCAGTGGACTGCAATTCATAAAACTGTCGATCCCTCACAGCCTCGTTTCATTCATGTTAAATTAAATATGGTGACTAAGGCCCATAAACCATCATCACTGCGCTCATGGGTAAGACACTTAACCTCAATTTGCTCTGTATAAATGTACTAAAACGCTGCAGACACTGTAGTGTCTGACTGCAGTACTTACCTACAACACACATATGGTATGATAACCACAGAATGCACAGTAACAGTGCGTTAGGACAGGAATACAGTGTGGTACTGTATTTCAAAATAACACAAACTCACATCTCTGCATTAGTGAATCTGAACCCACATTCAGTTTTCAATTCAAATTTATTTATAGCTCTTTATAATGTTGCATTGTTTCAAAGCAGCTTTACATACAAGAAGCAGCATAGTAACATATCACAACACAACACCGGAAAAGTGATATATGACTAACTAGTGATCACTACAGCCATGGTGGTCATGGTGGAAAGGTTTTCTAACATTATTTAAGACGGGATATTTATGGAACAGCAGCTCAACGTATGAATTGGAAAAAAGAGAGAACTGCTATCCAGCGAACAATTTTAGGTTGTAAGAATGTTTCCCTAACGTTTCCATTAAATAACAAAAACATTTAAAATCTTATTTTGAGTGTTCTGGGAACGTTTGAAACATCCAGCTTTCAGATGATGTATTAACATTGTGGCTTGGATTTGGAAGGCACTGTACAGTATATGTAATATGAAAATCTGCATGAATTTAAGGTTAACTCGAGAGGAGGATGATTATTCTTATAGGACATTTGATATAATTCCTTTACTGATCCTTATGGATCGTGCAGTAACTCAACAGAATAAAAGAGAGAGCAGAAGGCATGACATGCAGCCTGGGTGAATAACCTGCTTAAGCACCTCATTAACCTCCTCTATTGCACCCAGTTCTGCTCTTCACATCACAAAAGGAACCGCATGGGAAAGTGATTTGAGGTCGACGGTATACAAAGGAAAGGTTGTGCACTTTAGAACTTGTAATTCCGATGACATTCCATAGTGAAACCTCCACTGTTGATCACCTGGGATCTCTATCTCCTCCAGCAGTGCCAATTACTCAGCTAACAGAGAACGTTCTCAGTACATTGGCTAATGTTTTCTAATAGTTCCACTAACGTGATCATAAACATTCTTGCAATAACATTAGTAGAACTTTTTAATGTTATGTATCACATATCAAAAATGTTGTTCTTATGTTGTTAGTGTAAGGTTTAAAAAATGTCGCAGAACTAATCGTTTAAATAACGTACTTCTAATTAGACGTTAACATTAATACAACATCTAAAAAACGGGATGTTTTGAACATTCCTAGAACACCTAAAACAATATTTTTAATGTTTTGGTTACTTATTGGCAACGTTAGGGAAACGTTCTTACAACCTAAAATTGTTAGCTGGGTACCGTCAATAAATGACTAGTGAGTTTGGCCATGAAGGCAGAATGATCACCTTATCTGTCTCGTTTTTCTTGCTTCTTTCCTCCCACGAGCTGCACATGTAATTAAGTTGAGAGAGTAGCTGTACGGTCAGTCAGGCATATTATAGTTACATAGTGAATGAACCAGTGACCCCTCAAAGCAGGCAGTACCGTTTTTACACTCGCTGAAGAATACTTGACAGTAGCAGTAGTAATTAAAATAGTTGCTTATAATGTAAAGTGACTAACTTTTCCACAAAAAAGCTATGCAAGTTCACGCAGATACATTGTGAAGGCGGTACACTGAAATATACAGTACATATACAGTATATTTAAGCATATACAGTCATTTAAGTCTTTGTAACAATATGACATCAGTTATCAGTTATATAACCGTCAAAACATCAGTTAACAAAATATAAAAACTGAAGCTCGTTTAATAAAACGTTTTTTTAATATTTGATTAAAATTTTGACATTTTTCCCAGAGAAACCTTTTTAAAAATGTCCATTAATGAAATTTCTGAATAAAAACTGTCTAATATCATTTAAAGCAGAGAACAGCTTTTTTAATTGTCACCATGAAGTGTTTGTTGTGTAAACTTTAAGTTCTTGTTGTTTGCTACATGAGACAAGGCTGCTTGTGATATACAATTTAGGAATTCATTCTGAATTGGAGAGAGCTCTGAAGGAAGGGCTTGCTATTGCTAGCTTTGCTCTGAAATTGCCTACCCTATCTTTAAGAGAGTCATCACACCTATGATTATGACTTTGGGTCATTGCTGGGTGGCCAAAATCAATGACCAGCACAGGACAGGTGAACCTGAGCCAGCCGTGTAGCAACCAATCAATAGCCTGTATTGTGTTTAATGAAAGAGAAAAAGGACATCGGTCCAGTCTTTGTGAGATTCGAGATTAATATTGATCTGTAAAAGTTCTTTAAATTTGAGGCTTTAAGGCCAAAATATGTCCATATCCAAAACAATGTGAAGTCCTTAAACAGGCTGAATAAATGTTAAGTTGTTTTCCTTTAGCTTAACTGGTAGAGTAGGATGCTAGCGAAATCAAGGTCATGGGTTCGATTCCAAGGGAATGCATGTACTGATGAAAACATACTGCACTGTAAGTCGCTTTGGATAAAAGCATCTGCCAAATGTAAATGTAGTTTATATATGTAGCACATATCCAGACAATAGCTGTGAGATCGTATATTTGACCCACAGAACAAAATAACAGTAATAAGCGCTGCAATTTTTCATGGGAAAATGGCTTTCTGGAATTTCCAGGCTCAGGTGGAGAGGAAAACAATTGTAATGACGTGCCAGAAATGGAATGTGAGATTTCTTCCCACAAAATGTGTTTTTTTTAGCTTTTACAGAGTTTTCCGTCTTTGTTTTTCCTCTCCTTGAGGGTTGATTCGGTGTAAATAGTAAAACCAAACCAAAATGAAGGAGTGTTTAATATATATATAACACTATATATATATATATATATATAAAATGTCATCTAAAGCAGGGGTTCCTATCCTGGGGTTTTCTAACCCCTCAGGGGTTTAGGATGTATCTGGAGGCTGTCTTAACGCTGCTGAAATAAGACGGGTCTCTGCTGGCTTTAAATTCTGTATAAAGAGACAATTCTTCATACAAGGTATACTATAAACATGCAGGTTCTGACCCTGTGACCTTCTGACCAGTGTGTAAATGAGATTCCGCTGTTGTCGTGACATTCAACATTTTTTGCATGCATGATAATCGACTTGTTTTTTGTGTGTACTGTATAGTGTACTGCTCAGTTGTGTATGCTGCTTCAAATGTTGCTTTCGTGGAACACCAGTGTTTGATTTACCCTCATGTTCTGTTGAAATTCAGTTTAGGCTTTTTATGTTTGGTCCCAGAGACCCTAATGTTGTTTGTGTAAAAATAATAGTCGTCATTTTGAAATTGACCTGTTACATTCCACTCAGATCTTTTTATTTGCTCCTCTGACCTAATCAAACCCCAGTAGATGGATATTATTGGAGCTGTAACCTTTTGTATTGCATACAAAACAAAACACATCTTTAAAAGAATTTCCTGTTGGGGTTATCTGAGATCCCAAACAGATGACCAGAAAACATTACTGTGATGTCATCGAGTTCAAATGATTTGTGATGTTCCATCAGATTAGGAAAATGTAGGAAGTTTCACAGGTAATTAAATTATAGCCTAATTTAGTTTATCGTCATAGGGGTTCAGTTAACAAAAGCGATTGGATACGCTGTTCCACAGGTGTTGTATGTGCAAAATATGGATTATGTAACAGTGTTTGTAGGAGAAATACAAGAAAACATGGAGATCTCAAAACACACTTTCAATAAACCAAACTAATTAACAAGATAATGACTTTATTAACTAGGGGAACACAAAGAAACCAAAAAACGCGAACGCTGAACGCGAACGTGACAGATTAGACTGAAGTAATATTTTTTGAAGTAGAACTTTTTAATTGTTTTAAATGTGGCCTAAAGTTGAGGAGTAGCTTATGTGACTCACGTTTTGTGCACCAGGCCTATTTATCGCTGGTTTGACAAACATCATTTGTCAAAAACGCTCTTTGCAAGTCCTCAAGCATTGTCATCTCCAGCAGGCATAAAATTGCATTTGAAATTGATGAACGTCGTGTTAAAGGTTTTTTGGTATCCTACAGCATTTTACAAGCAAAATGAGTTGTTTTGCAGAACAGCGCAGTGCATTGGGATCTGAGTTTATTGTTTGTTTATTATTTGAGATTATTGTATTTTCAGCTTCGTTTCAAGAGACGCATTAACATAAATTGCAAATAGTAATACATACAAATTAATAGTTACATAATATTTCATAATAATGCATACTAATTATGTAAAAAAAAAAACGCTGTGATTTTATTCTTTTATCATAGAGTTTCCTTGCTTATGTTGTGTATAAACACCTGCACACATTTTTACATTTAAACTGGGATACAGGGAGACTGTTGGCTTTCTCGGGTACCGTAGGGTCATCAGATATGGGTAATTAGAAACTGTCGTTTTGAGCTGATGCAGGAGATGTTTCCGTAGGATACCACAGAAAGGTCCCAGCTAACAATTTTAGGTTGTTGGAACGTTTCCCTAACATTTCCATTAACTAACAAAACCATTTAGAATGTTATTAAAAAGGTTCTAGAAACGTTCAAATTGTCCAGTCTTTTAGCCGTTGAATTAACCTTATTCTGTAACATTTTTAAAATGTTCCACAAAGTACTTAAGAAATTTTTTTTGATAAATATGATATATAATAAAATATTATATATTTTATTACAATGTTTTGTAATAAAATATATTTTTGTAATTACAATGTTAGTACTATAATTCTTTTAATAACTTAGAGAGAACTTTGAGAGAACTTTTAGAGAACGTTCTATGAACATTCCCTCTTAACTGGGGTATCCTGCAGTAACTGTTGTTCAATATCTGCTGTTGATGAAAGGGGGTGAAAGCAGAGCAGTCACTGTGTTGATTTCCGGAGATATGGCGTAATAGGGGCTTTCAGCTTGAGGTGATGGAGTGACATCTCTATTAGATGTGTGACGGAATGATTGACGCGTGTCTCTCTGCCCTCACGCTAATGAAGTGTCATATGACTGTGACATATGAGGAACACATGACAGTTTTCTGCTGATTCTGTGATTGTCTTTGATGATATTCAAATATGTGTGAATTTTTGAACCGGATGAGTTGTGTATGGGTTTGTGTGTTTTGCTGTACTTGTGAGGACTAAATGTTTCATAATGTCCTTACAAATATAATGAATGTCAACAGGTTTGTCTGAAGGTTACGTTCAGGGGTGCGGTTGGGGATAGGAAATATCATTAGCCTGGTATGAAAACACTTAACATGCCTTTGATATGTCCTCACTAAAATAAACCTACTTTACAATGTATTTTTTGTAAGCCAGTAAAATCGGACGGTATTTTATTCGAGAGATACTGTCAGACTTTTGAGATGCCCTCATCTGTAAAAACACTACACAAACAAATTAAATAATAACTATATGTATATAATATATACATCGTTTTATATTATATAGTAAATATAAATGTCCCTTTTTAAATAGCTAGATAGGTATGTGTGTGTGTGTAGTCTATTAATATCTATATTAAGTATATTAATACCTATATGTTAAGTATATTAATACAAGTAAATTTTGACCTTGTGGGGACACAAGTAAACAAGCTTTTAAATCACACACAATGATCACTTTTTTGAAAATGTAAAGTAGCAGAAAGTTCTGTGATTGTTAGGTTTAGGGGTATGCAGTGTGTGTGTGTATGTGTGTGTGCAGATGCTAATTGGGAGAGAATTCCAGAAGATTATTATATTGAAATGTACTGACAGAACTTTCAGTTTCCATAGCAATGACACAAAACTTGCAGTCCAGTCTCTTCATGTCACATCTGGTTGTCACAACAGAAGACAGTGTATCAGTACCACAATATTCCAATTATCCAGTTCAGTCATCCTTGTGGTATCCTTTATCTTATTCTCAAATAAAGCATACGCAAGACCCTGTATCAAGTGAAAGTTTATACAGTAGTTGATATTTCTACCTTCTTTATGTAGCTAGTTCTGGTGAATACTGTAGCTTATTTTCCAACAACTACCTGAGAGGAGATTTAATGGAGGAAACTGACAACTGACTGACGTTAATAGTGACCAGTTATTTTTTTATGTGTCATTTAGGGCAAATAAAT
>JAZGTI010021077.1:0-10326 GCA_036877585.1 Botia kubotai | reverse complement strand
GCAACAGCAGTAAAGTTCAGTTGTGCAGTAATGCAGCAATGCAGACGTGCAACAGGCTGATGTTGTAACTGTGTGTTTCTTAAGGCATGAACGACTTCAGCTACCTGCACACCAACTGCTTTGAGATCTCCGTCTTTCTGGGCTGTGACAAGTTCCCCCATGAGACTGAACTGGCGCTGGAGTGGGAGAACAATCGAGAACCTCTGCTGGCCTTCATTGAGCAGGTCACACATCATTTATCAAAGAACTTGACTGGAAACCAGAAATATCAAATACTAAAATATATGAATATTACCGTGAAGTAAAGGCTGAACAACATGCAAACTTATTAGCATTAACAGCATAAGATGAAAGGTCAAATGCATGTACATTTTTTACATTCTTTTTCGTCTTTGATGGTGAACTTTGAAACCTTTGAGGTCATAAAGTTGATCATGTGATGAACACACGGTGTGACCCACAGGTTCATCGTGGTATTAAAGGAGTTGTGAGAGACGTTGAGGGGAATCTTCTAGCGAATGCCACAGTGTCTGTGGAGGGCATCAAACATGATGTCAGAACAGGTACTCATCTAGCCATTTTTGGTTGCCAGAACGTTCTGGGAACATTAGTGTTTGGTTACAAAAAGAACCTACAGGAAACGTTCTTATTAAAAATAAGAAAATAACCAAATGGACACCGAATGCTAATGCTACTGGAACGTTCTGTGTTTGCTGGGTCGCATGTTTTCTGTGTTTGCTGGTTTACTGGCGTTTGCTGTGTTTGCTGGTTTACTGGCGTAAATCACACTGTGTGCTGTTGTTTGCTTTGCTCCAGCTGCCTCTGGTGATTACTGGCGACTGCTGAACCCGGGCGAGTACCGTGTGACGGCGAGAGCAGACGGCTACTCATCGCAAACTCGTCTTTGCGTCGTCGGCTACGACGCCCATGCGACACCCTGCAGCTTCACTCTGACGAAATCTAACTGGGCTCGAATCCGACAGATCATGGCTCAGAGCGGTAAAAGGCCGAGGGTGGTGACCACCAGCGCAGGCAGCGGGAACAACCGCGTCAGTGTTGAGAAAACAGGCATCGCCACGACTCCTCCCAGCGGCCAGAACGAGCGTCTGCGCCGCATGCGGCTGATGCGTATGCGCAAGCTGCGACTAGAGAGGATGAAGGGCAGTAAGACCACAACGACAGCAACTACGACCACCACCACTCCTCCACCCACCACAACTACAATGTCAACGACAGAGGTCACGACCTGGTGGCTGGACTCATGGTTTGGAGAAGACAGTGTCACCACGCAAGACTATAACTTTGAGTACAGAATCGATGATTATTAAAAGTGAATTTCATTGGCCTTACTGGAAATATTGGCCTCCGCGTTTATTTTCTGATGTGTTCGATTGTAAGCTTTCAGGTTGTCAAAGTGCAGAACAAGTTCTCTGTGGAACAGAGTTTAAAAAAGGTGGGAAACAGCATTATTATTTAATTCGAAGTGTCTGGGTGTGAACGCTCATTTAAATGAGAGGCCACTGTAGAAAATGGAGCCGTTTCTAATTTGGATACATGATCTGTCCTCCATTCACATGCTTCTGTACACAAATATGACAATGTGCACATTTTTTCTAATAAAATGCCTCACTTTCATTTCATTTGTGTTTTATTGTTATTGATTTGTCATGTATCGTGCAAATCAAAACCCTCAATACAATATATATATTACATGGGTAGAGTGGTGTTGTCTAGCCAATTAGTAATAATTACCATTTTATAATGACTGATGAATTTATCATGGCTTTCAGTTGGCCTATTCATTGTGTGCATTACTGACTTTTTAATTATACCACGTCATCGTTCATAAAGGACTTTTATTTTAACTTTTATTTATTTTACTTCGATTGGTGCGGGACTTTTATTTTGATAGGTCGCCCTCTGCCTGCCAGCAAGTTCCCTCGATTAGTTGTGAGTTGGTTAAATGTCTTGCTAGACTTTAAACCAGCGACTTGTTAACACAGATATTTATTAACGCGTTAGTTTCTCTGACAGTCGTCTCTGAAGCGCGTTAATCTGTTTAAACAGATACATCAATTGTTCTGATCTGCCTGGATTAGATTAGCTGTTAACGGGTTAGCTTCAGTCTTCGGTATTTCACACACAGAAGGTAAGAAATTACAATTTGTTATAGAAATAATGTAAATTATTATATATTTACAAATCTGTTAAAGCTTTAAAAGGTGTCCATGCAGTGGCTTTTTAAAATCGCTGTTTTAAAGATAGCATGACAGCTAAACAGCTGTCCAGCCTGTGGAGTCAGACGTACGCGTCTGTATACTAAACAGAACGACGTATTCATGTAAAACTTAGATAAAACGTGTTTCTGCAACACACCTGATATTCATATTCAACAGTTGTCATGTCATGGGATCCATTTTAAGGCCCGACGTATCCTGGCTTAGCTAGGGTGGTGAGGCTTAGTGGTAAAGATCTGGGTGGAGTTCAGTTTAAGTGGTTGGTTCGAATCTCACAAGGGCTGATCAATAAACCCTGAAAGAAAACTGTGCTCTTATTCAACATCAAATTACTCCGAATGCTCTGTCGTGTCATTGTAAGTCACTCCACAGTGTGTGTAAATGACAAATAAGGTTGTTGTTGCAGGTCCAGAAACACCATGAAGCTGTACAGTTTGAGCGTCTTGTGTAAAGGGGCGACGAAGGGTAATCTGCTGAAAGCTGCCTATGATCTGTCATCATTCAGTTTCTTTCAGAGATCCAGGTCAGTTTGTGTGCTACCAAAACTATAATATCATCACAAACACATTTACGATAAGACAGCGATGTTCTTTATGGAACACTTGGTCATAAACTGTCATTCTGATGTGGAGTGTAAACGTGTGTTTTGTAATCGTGTTGTTATTCTGCAGCGTACAGGAATTCATGACTTTCACGAGCGCCTTGATTGTGGAACGGTCGGCGCTGGGCAGTCGTGCGTCTGTTAAAGAACAAGGTCGGTGGTAATTTCTCGCCATGTGTGTTAGTGGTCTGCACTGATCGTTAATTGTAGTTTGTTCACCAGTTATTAGCTTGCATCTGTAATTAAACATTACATTTATCAGCGGGGCTTCTGTGCGCCAAGAAATCCACCCAGAAATGACATAAAAGCTGTGACGTGATTCTCTCACATCCAGCGTGTTATACAGCATTCATCTGTCGTGACTGCTGAGGAAGCAGAAGAACTGAAAGTGTGTGTGTGTGTGTGTGTGTTTTCTCATTAGAGTACTTGTGTCATGTGTACGTGCGGAACGACAGTCTGGCTGGAGTTGTGATCGCAGACAGTGAATACCCCTCCCGAGTGTGTTTCACTTTACTGGACAAGGTCTGTCTGAATATTTAATGATTAAAGGTGGGGTTGGCAATTTTGAAAAGGCTAGCAATAGCAAGCTAGCTTTGAAAGCATAAGATCCCGCCCTCCAATCAGAGTGTTCTCCATAGCCACACCTCCTGTAACACATGAATGCGTTGATTATCTGCGTGAGCAGGGTGGGCGGAGATATGCAAATACATAGTGCAATGGGAAAGTAGGACATCCTATCATTGTATTTGGATTAGCCAGATACAACATAAAGCTGGACACAGACAGTGTGACACAGGATTTGTGGTTGTCTACAGGTGTTGGATGAGTTCTCCAGGCAGGTGAACAGTATAGACTGGCCGTCTGGCTCACCTGCAACCATTCAGTACACAGCACTGGACAGTCACCTGGCAAGATACCAGGTGAGTACACCTGAATGCACCCATGAATAAGTAAACAGCATCAGGCCAGGAAACCTTTGGTTTCTAAGTGCACTTGATTTATTTACAGAACTTTCTGTTGTCCATGAATTTCATGTCCTGCAGAATCCACGCGAGGCGGACGCCATGACCAAAGTCCAAGCTGAGCTGGACGAAACCAAAATTATTCTGGTGAGCATTTAAGATATCGAGCTGTTCTGTGCTGTCAGTGAATCGTGTGTTAAGCACCGTTAATGGACTCTCAGTTAACAAGCTAATTTTCACATTTTATCCCCTCAGCACAACACAATGGAGTCACTTCTGGAGAGAGGAGAAAAACTGGATGATTTAGTGCAGAAGTCTGAACATCTCGGAAACCAATCAAAAGCCTTTTATAAAACGGTCAGTACGCTATGCCCTAGCAACCCCTTAGTAACCACCTAGACACCACTCGGCACACCCCAGGAATGCCTTAGTAACCACCCAGAACTCCACTCAAACACCTTAGCAAACGTTTGGAATATACAGTTCTTCATATGTGTTTGTTCCTCTAGTTGAAATGATGTTTTGATGTTAAACAGTTGATGTGTTTTGTGTTATTTAGGCACGCAAGCAGAACTCCTGCTGTGAGGTCATGTGATCTCAACGACTATCCAATCAGAACGGACTCTCTTCGGCCACCTCAACTCTTGTTTTTTCCCTGTTTCTCTCTTTCACTCGGTCTGGTGTGTCCAGCATGCAGCAGTCATAGTAAATACAATCAGAGAGAGCTGATACTGCGGTTCAGAGGCAGCTGATTTCCCACAATGCACCACACGTACGTTTGCTGCCAGTTTTGCTGTTGTTTGAGAACTTCTTGGCTGTTCCTCAGGGTCTGACACAAACTCAGAACTAGACGGATTAAAGCATGGAGGGGCACGAGGTTCATGTCCCTGCTGTGCCTTATTTCAGACAACAGGGTGTTGATATCAAACTCATATTCAGACTGTTCATTAGCCTTATAAATGCAGAACATTCTGAAAAACAATGCTGCAGTTTCTGTTTAGAATATATTCAGCTTTGGCAGTTTTAAAGCGCCTTGTAGAGCACAGTGAACCTGTAGCGTTTCGTCCTGAGTGAATTTTTTAACTGTTAAATAGTGTGTTGAATATTGTGTTAATAACTCTGGTTTGAATGATCCGATTATGACAGAAATCTTCATTATTGTGTACAGTGTGTACGTGACCAAATTCCTTGTTACACAGTCTGATTCTGAAGTTTTCTGTACAGTTCTTGTGCTTTTCTCTTAATGTAAATAAAAATCTGAATCATATTGGCATCGGTTTTCTTTGTGTTGTTTTTATTGCAATTTTTTAAATACTTTATCACTGCACATATGAAACATTCCTGTTATGTTTTGATTACGTTATAAATATACTGGCTGGTAGTTTATAAAGACAATGTCTTCGTGTGACATATGTGTATATGTGACATTATTGAGTTCTTTAAATCTCACTGGATCTCAGATGATAAACGCTCTGCTACTAACAGAGCTGTCAAATCCTCGCGTATCATTACAGAACGAAGTAGATCTTAAAACATCTCATCTGACACGTCAGCGCCACCCGCCGCACTGGAGGACAACTGCCGGTCAATCGCATTCAGATCTATCGTTTATATTTGTATATAGATTTGTATCTCATGTTTACATTTTCGTACAGTGTCTGAGGTTGTTTTACACTCAAGTGCAGTTTAATGTGTACTCCTGCAGGTGGCGTCTGTCTTCAGCTCACTGATGCGGGATCAGCGCAGCACGCAACAGGCCCTGCGGATGATCCAGCTGAACCGCTGCTGAAAGTTTTGACATCCAAGATATTTGATTTTAAACAGTTGGGTGATGCATTACAATTAGTATTATCCTACAACAGACCAAATATCTTTCTAAACACTGATATAAGCAACTCACAGACATATATAATTCCCACGAACAGAATCGAGCCCCGCCCACATTGTTTTTTTTAAATATAGTTTGAAACTAGTGTTTTGAATTTCTCTATAATAAAAACCTAAATGCAGCGCAATATTTATTGCTTTACAAACGGGTTTATTTATAGTTTTCAATAAAAAGAATCAAAATGTTAAACATTCCATTATTTGTACATCAGTATGTAAAAAGTTTCACTTAAAATAGCATCAAAAACAGCTTATGGGTTAAAAGACACGTGGGAACAAACATAAATGTTAAAGAGATACAAAATACCCACCACAAATTTAATTGCCGTCGATATGTGAAAATATTTGAATCATCAAAAAAATCTTAGACTACTTTAAAATATGTAACAGATATTTAAACATTTAAAAAACACAAATGCACAAACTATGAAACAAAAACATACAGAGAAGATGTCTTCAGCATGAATTAAACCTGATTTTGAAGCCCCACTCATGGCAAGTCATGGGAAACATGTTTGGCATTTGTTAATATGAGCCAGTGAACCTGGAATGTCCCCACAAATAATCACATGTCCAGAAAGCAACAGCCCAGCGTAACCAAGGCAACGACCCACGCGCCCGGACAGACACATGAAAAACATCAGGGTGATGGGAAAATACTGCCCAGAACTTCTTCCTGCTGGAACGTGATTTTTCCTCGAGTTCTCTTTAAGCTCTCCGGTCGTAATCGCTGACCATCTTTTTGATGTGGTTTAATTTGGCCTTCAGATGTTTGCATCTCCTCTTCTTCACCTGATAATCGCCGCTCTGCAGAAACACAAACATTGTGATTTATTGTCCTGTTATAATAAAGTCCTATGTTTCTTCTCTTCTAATACACGGTTTCATTAATACATGCATAACATTACTAACATTCATCATAAAGTAAAAGGTTCCTCACAGCGACACCATTGAAGAACCATTTTGGTTCCTCAAATAACCATTTAGGTTCCTAAAAGAACAAATTTTTATCTTTATATAGTCAAAAGAACCTTATTCCACTACAAAGAACCTGTATGGTTCTTTATAAAACCATACAGCCAAAAATGGTTCTTTTATGGCGTTGTGAAGCTCCTTTAAATGATAACATTGTTCACTGTTTTGTCTTTCTGTGAGAAAACACAGATTCAGCGAATTCTTACCTTCTTTTTGTCTTTCAGCGCGTTGTATTCATCCATGGCGTCCTGTAACGAGAGAAGGACGAGTCAGCAACAGAAGTTTTAAGTCAAACACAGTTTCTCATGCTGACCTTTTCAAAAACAACATACTAAACCTGCTCTGATTGGAGTGACACAGCTAATTTCCTATTTCAAAATTATCTTTAATAATATTTACAATTTCATTTTTTTCAAATATAAATATTTTAGATCTGTTTTTTCTGTATTGTAACATTTGTTTTCATGGGAATAAAGCATTCATTTCAAGCAAACCTTTGGACATAAAAACAAACCCATCCTCTCCACAAAACTCTGAAGACACTCACCAGGAACTGTGGACTTCCCTCCTGGAGTTCATCAAGTTCACGGTCCACCTCGGCCATACGCTTGTTGATCTGGTCCAGTCCTGCCTGAAGTTCTTTGTACTCCTGATGGTCTTTGTCAAACAGATGCTTGTACTCCTCTCGCTCGTCATTATTAACAATGGGCGGGAATTCGCTGGAAAAACAAACATCTTGTATATAAACACTGAGTGGAGAAGCATGCTTGAAATCAGAACAGAATATTAGTGTAGTCCACACAGCATAGTATGTACTAGGTCACATGACACTGTAAATGATTAGCTCAGTTTATTAGCTCAGTTTCAGAAGATAATTCACCTGGAGAAGTCATCGTCATCCAGTTCATCTCCGGAGGAGCCATAGTCAGTGTCGTAGTCCCGCCCATCAGCCGTGCGAGGACGGAGCGCACGCCGTTTCTTGGGCTGCCCCGCGGAACTGTTCATCTCTGAGCCGCTGCTCACAGGAAGTGGCATGCGGACAGGAAGTTCATGTTCTATTGGCCTGAGGCACACAAACATGACCGTTGTTACACTCTCACGAGATAGGAGAATATATGGTTCAGTTTTAAGTAAGCAAAAATAAACCCACAAATTTCAGTCTTTAAACATGGTTAAGTTGGTTAGCTAGCAGGTTTCACTGCAAGTTTTAGGTTTATTTGCCCATGTTATCAGAACAACGTATTAGACTTTAACCAAACAAAGCTTGCTGCTGTCATGATGGCAATGGCAGTCAGATTTCAATTGGATAAGACTAAAGTTCACAATGAAAACATTTCTTTCATTTCTTTAGTCACCGTTCTAGCGATTGTATTTCATTCTTTCAGTAAAGCATTACAACATGCAGACTAAATACAGATAGTTGAGCAATGTGTGGAACCCGCAGCCAAACAGCTCTCTCTCTCTCTCTCTCTCTCTCTCTCTCTCTCTCTCACAAACACAGTTTTAGAAGATCGTGCAGATGTGACAGGAAGAGACTCAGACAAGGAAGTGAGAAATCCCTCTTCTGTTGACCTGTCGCTTTTAGATAACTTAGAGTTTCATGATGTCAGGTGCATCTGACAGACAGAACATCCCTTAAAAAAACGCTGCTAAATGTTAGTTATGATAAACTTTTATAAAGAACAACACGACGGCCGTACTTACGGAGGACTCGCACTGTGAGGCGGCTTGTCATAGTTGGTGCTGTTGTCGTCTAGATCATTTCTAGAGCCGAATTTGGTTGGGTATTCCGTCAGCACGGGATCAGGTGCTTCGTTGACATCATTTACCTGCCAGAGAGAATGAATAATAACTTTAATAAAAGTTAAAACAAGCAAAACATGTCAGATCAGTATTCAAAACATCCTGATTCACAACTGTAAGTTTATAATAATGATCATTTGAGCTGTAAGGTACAATTTCCTGGAAAATGTCCGTTGGACTTCATTTGACTTAAAGACGTAATGAAAAGTAACCCACAGTTTTATGTTTCAAACACAGATGGCAGTAGAGCGGCCAACGTTACATGAAACGTTAAATGAAATCACATCTGATGAAAACGAAGAAATATTTGTTCTGGCACCAAGATTATTAATCATATTTGTGACATGGAATAACATGAATCACTGAAACGGAACTGTTATTGTCCATGTAAACATATGGCAGTGACATGAACACAGGCAGTTTTTTAAACAGGCAGTTTTTTAAGGTGGATTCTACGGTTGAAGGTGCAAACAGCTTATGCGTTTCAACTCGTCTGTCCTGAGGGACCAAATAAACCGCAGAGCCGCTTTAAAAAAAATCTTAATTATGCCACAATTGAATGTCACTGAAACAGAGTAAATGTGTCACGGGTGTCGCTTTAACCCACTTCAGATTCAGTTTCCAGTTAAACCGGTTTAACTTAAACACTCTTGTACTGAACAATAAATACACAGAGAGCCACGTTTGTTTGGAAACGTAGAAATCTTACATTACACTGCGTTCACATTCAATCTACTTTTTAATTTGACCTTATTTTAACAAACTTTATCTATATTATATTATATATATATATATATATATATAAATAAAGCTTTTGCATTACAAAAATATGTTTTTTTTTATAACATATGCTAATTTCCTTTTGCAAAAATGACAAATTATAAAAAATATCTTATATTCGACAGACATTGTTATATCTCAGCACTCGCACATAAGTGAAACTTGTCACAACAAACCACACCCAGAAACCAAGAGCAGAGCTGCCCTCCCCCATCCAGACACAAACAGGTCTAACAACCCTCTGACAGAAAATGATACAGGCCACCTATACACACACACACACACACACACCAGGAAACCTGACACTATAAGAACTCAAGCTGCTGCTATAGTTAAAGCACAGGAAGTGACACGGAGAGGAACACAGGTGCACCATTTTCTCTATGATGTACAGAACAGAACCTTTGTTTGGAAGAGACCAAATTATAGTTGTGAGTCACAATGACGGTTTAGGGGTTCTAGCACACCAGCTGAGTAACTGTTATACTAGTTCCCATGCTTTTCCTTAACTTTAGAGTTTTCCCTGATTTTTGCATGGAGAGAAACACTGCAGTTATTTCATGCAATGAATCATGGGATATCATCATCCGTACCAACCCGAACCGTTTTAAACAGGAATTTTAGGAGCTATGAAAGATCAGAGCAGATCTGCTCACCCAGTCCTCCACATCCTGAGGAGAGTTGGGGTCTTCCATCTCCTTCACACGCCTCCACAGGATGTTGTCTTTACCGTGAGAGTTGATCCTCTGACGCGTTTTGATGGCAAAGGCCAAGATGATGATGAGGGCAGCGGTGACTATAAACCCTAAAACTATAGCGATGGCCTGAGAAAGAGAGAGAGAGACAGAAAGAGAGAGAGACAGACACCGAGAGAGAGACAGAAAGAGAGAGAGACAGACACAGAGAGAGACAGAAATTAATTTAAATTGATATTATATTTAATTGATATTAGTGATACAATCTAATCAAAGATCAGATCTAATCAAGTCAACACTAAGACTCATTTTAGATCATAAGAAGAGGGACCTCCAGCTCACCTCCTGAGGATCCACGACACAGTAGTGATACAGATACTGGTTCA
>JAZGTI010021076.1:0-10327 GCA_036877585.1 Botia kubotai | reverse complement strand
GTTTGACAAGGGGGCCAGGTACTCCACTACATGCCAGTGGCCCTCGCGGATTGAGATGTGGATGGGTATGGCTCCGCTGTGGTCTGGGATGTTGACGGAGGCGCCGTAGTCCACTAGAGCTTGTAACGTATCCAAGAAACCCGTGCGGGCTGCATCATGTGCAGGAGTCACTCCAAAGCGGTCCTGGACGTTTGGATCAGCACCATGTTCCAGCAACACGCACGCCACACTAGTGCAACCCATCATCATCACCTGCAGGACACCGAATGCACAGATAATACTGATGGTTTATGTGTATGTGTTGTGCCGCGGTCAGAACCGATCCGTTCTCTTTAATCCCGACGGCGGAAAGGAAAGCGAAACACACAGAAGTGTGTAAAATATACGTTTGACTGTCGTTAATGGAAAGTCAGGTTTACCTGCAGTGCGGTTTTACCGAACTCATTGAGCGTGTCCGGTTCGACCCGGTGATCCTGCAACATCCGGCGAACAGCCGCCACATTACCCTGGGCCGCCGCCAGGCTAAGACTTTTGCCGCAACCGAACCCGTCCAGAACCATCACCTGAAATATCGTGACGGAACGTGATTGATCGCATTACGCATTAAGTCACTGACACGGAACATTACGGTAAATCTGTCTGAAGATCTGATTTAACAACGGCGGTAGAAAGATCACCATGAGAAGGCGAAGGCCGCGCACTTACCGCGTGTCTGTCAGTCGTTGTTTGTGGATCCGTGACCGTTGGCTGTTTATCTGTTTACAGAAACGCGTCAAAACAATCATTCGTGTTTACGCTGTGCGCGCGGTTGCGCCTTTACATTGCGCGCTTGATCGACAACAGCGCTGCGTGACGAGCGCATGTCCACCAATCAGAGCTCACACACGCCAGCACGGCGCCTATAATTGGATAAAAGGGCGGCGTGCTGATAGGAGTTACTACAGGGTCGCCGTGGTAACTGCGCCACTGACCAATGAGAATGCAGCGTGCAGAAGGCGGGCGATTTGAGAAGGTTTAATGTAAACTGTTGAGTTGATTCACTTTGTGAGTCGCAGAGGAAAGAGCGGGTCATTCCGCCAGACTACATTACACACCCACAGAGAATATGACACAAATGACATTTATTGCAATTTACATTGCAACAGAAATGATTCAGGACATTTCACATGATTTTGGTGCAAAAATCCCAGAAACTAACGAAAATTTACTGTGACTGAAATGCCTGGAATTAGCCTTAAAGTTTTTCCCAATAAAATGTTTATAACAGACTGAATAAAATCTATTACTAATATGGACATAATAACACATTTTTTCTAGAAAACATTTTGATGTGCAACTGTCAGTCCAATAACCATGTGAACAGTAAAACACTGCAGTGCGCTAGCTGTTTGTCCTCAGCTGGTAATCTGAAAGCACACAAAAAACAAGATAATGAAAATGAAAAATATAAACAATGATAATGACAATCAGTTCATCACAACAGCCATTAACTACAACAGTGACAAACAACTGCTCACCTCCACTCTGTGTGATATAGCGAACCCAAGGCAGAGCCTGATAACCACTCTTCTCAATGATCTTCATGTATCGAACCTTTCAAATGAGAAATATTCAACTTCTTATTTGCTGAGGTATGAATAGCATAACGCATTATAAACTCTTACTGTACCTTAAACAGCACGTTTGAAGAAAACAACATAATGACACTGTCAGAAAACAAATGCTTACACAAGCACAATGCAAATGCACATGCAAAATTTTGGATGCTCTCACTGACCTGAATGCCTGACACTGTAAAATATGGGATCTCGAATTTGACAGTGATTGGAGGCTTTCCCTCCATCTCATCATTTTCCACACTCGGCAGGCCGAAGTGGGCACGCATCAGAAACTCCTTGCCACCCTACACATGGACACAATAACTGAAGTTCACACCCCACAAACCAACATAAACTTTAACTGTTAAAGTTTAACACAGCCATAAGAATAAACACAGCCCAAAGAGATCAGGTCTTAGCTTCAAAGTGTCAATTAAAATATCAATAACCATTGAATTCTGTAGAATTCAATCCTAAAACAAAATTATAGAACAGATGAAGCATTTTGGAAGCATTACCACACATTCATGTTTTGTTGCTCACCGGGAAGGATTTAATGCTCCACACCACCAGGTTCCTCTCAGGAACATATCTGGCATGACCTGTGCTTGTTTTGAACTTAGGAGAGTCTGCGTCACTTGGCACAGGAACAAGAACCTCAACATTATTGGCTACAGACTGTTTTTTAAACTGCCCTTTAGCCTGGAGAAGGAGGAAAAGAAGGAAGGAAGAAAAAAGAAAGGAGAGATGAAAGGAGAAATTAAATTATTGATGGTAATTGACTGATCCATAGTTTTAAAACTGATTATCTGTCGATGTATGAAGTGGCGAAATAAAAAGTGTCTTGACGAACCTTCACCATGATCTCCACCCGACTGTGAGAAAACTTCTCAATGACAGACTCAATCCATATAAGTGGCTTTACCTGCAGACAGACACAAATAATAACAGAATACAAAATAACAAAATTCTGTACCTAATAGGGTGGAATATCTGGAGAGGTGGATTATGGTACTCATTAACAGGCTTACAGTAGCAGTGCCCAGTCTATTGTTGGGAGCCATAAAATTAAGCTTATACAATAGCATCAAAACTTCTCTTGAAGTGTCAAACGTTCTCATTTTCACAACAGCCAGTTAACAAAAAAGTACAATTTAAAAATCAATAGGAACCCTTTGTTTACCCCTTTTCTAGGAAAGAAAACATAACATAAGATGTTAACTGCTGAGTGCCCTACATGTGTGTTGATACGGTACGACATGAGCTCAGATTCTCCATCAGGTGGAATGAAAGAGATTGTTCGGTCACTCTCAAAGCGCGACAGGCGAACACACTGATGGAACTTCACATCCTCCATGGCAACAGTCTTGCCCTTGTCACCTGCACACACAGAAGAATGCAACACACAAAGCACCACATTCTATCATTAATAAACTATTACACAAAGATAAACAGGTACTTGTTATGCTTTGTTAAAGAGTAACAGTTGGTTTTTACGGCCAGTGAGAGCGAACAGCACGCGATCGTTGAGTCCCAACCGGAGCTCTGGCATTCCTGACAGCATCGTCTTCAGTTTGATACTGCCCACAATGTCACTACTCATAACACTGCCATTAGCATTCACCTACAAACACACAGACATCTTCATACACATGCTACAGAAAAGACAGAGTGTCACACAAATCAAACACCTTCAAAACAGCTTTACTCACCAGAACATTAATAGACTCAATCACATCTATAAACACTTCATTCTTCTTGTATTTGATGCCCTCTGACCTCCAGGACACAGCGTTGGTCACTGTGGTGGGCACTTTGGTCTTTGTCACCTCAAGCTTGTTACCCTCCTGTGTGATGTATCTAAGAGGACAAAAAGATGTTGCATCATCATCATTAGAAGATCCTAACCCTAACAGATAAAACCGCGAGTGTCTGAGGAGGAAAAACACACATACTCCTGAAGAATCTTGCTGTCTGTCGTCTGTGGAAATCCAAAGTCCATCAGCTCATCCAGCAGCTCATACACAACAACAAAGTTATCCTGAATACTCTCCTCCTCCAACTCCTTAAAGTACTCAGTGAACACCTCAACACAGACACAAACATGTTCACCATCAAAACACAGACCTGCCTGTGAATTCACAAGGTGTTTGTGTTGTGTACATAGTATGTGTAATTTACCAGCTTCAGTTAAAATCTAAACCTTACTTCAAGATACAAACTACAGTAAAACTACAGTGGTTAATAATCGATTAGGAGAACCATGTAATTCTACACTCAACCCAGAGTTCATACTCAGACCCTTCAGAAGTAAAATGCACTCAGATATTATTGCCGTCAGATCCCACAAAGGTCTATTTTTCGTTCCCATTGGTGATTTTAGGACCCTCACCACTTGAATATTGCATTATCATAATATTGTTGCAAATTATTTAAATAGTTGCAATGTTTAATAAAATAATAACTTAGCATTATTTTATTAAAACAATAAACTAAACATAAATACAATAGCATTTATACAATAGTAATAAACAATATAATAAATATACAATCGTAATATAAAACAGTAATAAACTTTTTTTTATTACAATGTTATTACAACATTTTTTTTCCACTGTAGCATGGCTTAAAAAGCATGCCAACTAAACCCTCAGGCCTTGATTTTTGCACATAGGAAAGTGTATGTTTATTTGAATTTACGTGAACTTTGAAGAAAACTTTGGCCCTGTTTACACCTGGTATTAAGATGGATCGGATCACAAGTGGACAAGAGAGACACATTCCCAGTTTCTTTTGTCCACTTTCAACCACTTCTGTCCTGATTACTTTCATCAAAACGTGACCGAGAGGTTTAAAATTAATGTGCACTCATATTAAGGACTCTTTCAGATATTTCAGAGCAATGGAGATTATTGGAATATAAGATCACACAACTTTCACATGCTCGCGAAAATGAGAGCAGCTGCTTTAATTTCAGCAATGATAGCCTTAAGACCCTGCCAAACACTGTGGGTTTACACTTAAAGTCACGACTTGTGCTTGAAGATCCATTGCTTTGTTTTCTTTATTGTGTTTTAAAATAAACTTTTTGCTTTGACTCAATGATTACACATGAGGTCAGTAGGCATTTGAACACATACGACCACATGAGTGTCTACACCACGAAAATAGTCTAATAGATTAAATGCACTTTTTAATAACCTCTGGATGTGGCTGAAGTGCACAAGCTTAAAATGTTTTAGACCCTGTTTATTTAGCGTTGTCCACCTGTAATCCGACTGACCAAAATGCATCTTAATAACATCTAATCTTCGAATCTTAAAGTTCATTTGGACTATTCACATATAAAACATCATTTTTGTTAATTGCTTTAAGGCCCCTAAAATGAAAAAACCCTAATATTAATTGGCAAGTGATCTCAGTCAACTCACCTCTACGAGCTTGTACAGGAAAGCGTAAACCAAAGAAGCATTCGAGTTCTTATTCGTGGTAGCTACCACTAAAATGATTGAAATGTTAAGTTCAACATACACAACAGACATACCCGTTTAACAAATTAACATATTTGACACCCTGTGAAAATTTTACAGGTGTACTTATTATATCGGTGGAGAATAGAGGTGTAATGATATGCCAATGTCACAGTTTGGTTCATATCACGGTTTTGGAGTTGGAACCAAAAAATAATACTTGAAGAGTGTAACATTAATGTATGGGGGAATTCCTCTGTCAGAAGCTCATATGGGGGACTGATGAAAATTGGGGACAGGGTTTGTAGGAGTCATAAAAATACATCAATACTTTCTCTGCATTTTAGGAGGAGCTACTTCACTCAATTCAATGTTTTCATATAGTGTTTTTTTTGCAATATGTATTATATCAAAGTAATTTAACAAAGAACAATTTTCAAACCCTCCAGTAAACCAGCCATAGGTCTGTCACACTATACACACACTTCCCAATCATATCATATCCCAATCATGTGTTGATTTACTATAGTTGCTTTTGGAATATATTTGCGCACACACACACACACACACACATAAATAAATAAATATGTCATTCATAGTTACGCTGCAGTTAGTTACACTTTGTCAATGGTCATGTCAATACTCATCATAGTTGTGTTAAATATGGACATTTTAACCTCGTTTCCAAAACAGTCATTTATCTTCTGACGTACATCATATATACAGTTTATTAAAGACAGAAAATATGTAAAAAGTGTTGCTGATCGTTTTGTCTCAACTCGCTTAAAATGCAGACAATTTTAAAACGATCAGCAGCTTTACATATCGATCTACATTCAGAAATAATCAAGAATGCTTCTTTACACACAGATCCCTTCACACACACACACACTGAGTGTAGAATCACTCGCTTGATTATAAAATTACAGACTAATAGAAATATGTTTATTTGATTTGTTTATCTGTATGGTTTAATGCACAAGTTTATAAATGTTTGCTGAAATCTCTTTTAGAACAAAATACAGCTAGGTAAAGTGAGGTTTACCTCAACAATGGGCCATGGCTGGGTTGGAGGGCGTTCAGTACGCTATTAGAGTACCACGGTACGTACCGTGGGAGGTGTATCACAATTTATCAGTTCAGTTTTGAATATTGTTACACCCCTAGTACAGAACACACTTCTTTTTATAATCAGCTAGCATTTCTGCTTGCATGGTGTGGATCACAATAATCATACTAAAGCATTTGTATAAGCTTGTGTAAGGGAATCTTCAACATGTCTTGGGTTGAATGTGAATGTTTATGTTGGCTGATAACCCTAAATGAGCTATTAAACTACATAAATTATCCCAAATATTCAGTCAAAGTCTGGAGTCTGTGGCCGTAAGGATACAGTATAGATTGTTGTGCTTGATCCACAGGAAATGGACGTTGCCATGTGACATCACTGGGCACACAAGCCCCTCCTCTTCCTGTTGCATTAACAGGGTGAAGAAGTGGTCAATCTCCGACATGTCAACATCACCTTTGTAGTTGCGGCATATCAGCACCTGATGTATTGGAGAGAAGTAGGAGACATTTCATGTCTCATGTCAGCCGTCATCTATACATCAACAGCCAAAACTGAAGCTCTAACTTGCAGACGCTTTTAAAGGGGTCATTTTTAATTAATTGTTTTTAAGGAAATGACGTCTGCGCACGTCATGTAACTCCTCATTTATTGTTTCCAAAGCATAAATACAATCTAACGATGACAAAAGATCAGATGTACGACCAGATAATACAAACATTAAAGTGTTTTAGTAGACCACATCTTCAGAATAAATAAAAAATATCCGTTGTCCAGGTAACCTGCTATTGTTGTTAAACATCTGCAGTAGACAGTAACAGATACCCAAGTCGCCGGGAGTTAACAGCTATCTTACCAAATTCATGAGTTAATTAATTTGGGTTAGCGTTAAACTTCAATAAATTAAAATTTTTAGACGTGTTGAATCGCTCATAATTACCTTCCCTTTAAGATCCAGCACAAACACAGCTGACGCAGACATGCTGTAATGTTCACGAAACTCACTTCGACCAGTGTTAGATGTGTTAGGCTATATAAACAATTAAATTACTTTAAAGTGCGTGCTGTATCATTCGCGTATTTAACAGAGTTACACTCCGCAGTTCCTGTTCCTGCACGCGGCGTGATGACGTCACAGAGCGCCAGGTGAAACGTTGAAGGAGATCACCTGACAGCAGAGGAAGGGTGCGAGAGGGCAGCACACGCACTTCCGGAAACATTCATACGCGTCGGACAATATTTACAGCAACAGCATCAGATAATAAGCAGTATCTGTTTATTATCGTCATAACGACACACAAAGATCTGCCGTGCTACTGATTATGTCTGAGATGGGAACACATTCTTAAAGTGACCAATGAAGTCTTCAGGATAAGAATATTCTGAAGATACCTCAGGCCTCATGCATGTCATCTCCATAAATGATAATGGTATTTAACTGCTGTATTTCTGTAAATAATCCATATCTCAATTCTACATTGTTAGACATGTATTTAAATGGACTCTTATGGACCCAACATTAGGGCCATCAGCTAGCATCAGTGGTCACTATACTAACAGAAATGTTTTTTAGGATAGCCATCTACACAGAGAACACACAGCTGTTTGATGTCCAGCTTAACAACATGCCACACATAAGTACAGAGATGCTGTGATGAAACGGTGTCCTGCCAGAATGTTTATGTTCACCACAGGCTCAATGTGTCTTTCACAAGAAATTGTCATTGTATAATGAGTTTTATGAAAAGTAAAGTAAAACATAGACACAGCCCTTAATAATGAATAAATGGAGGGGAGGTGGGTGGTTAAAGTTTGGGCTATTAATGGGACAGTTACTGGTTGATTTGCAGCAGTTGAGTGATCAGTTCACTACTGCAGGTGAAAGAAGTCTTTCACTGGTTCAAAGTGAAAGGAATCATCTACACTTACATAACCACGTAGTGAAGAATTCATCTGAGCAGTGACAAACTCCTGCTGAAACATTAAACACTAGTAGACCAAAATCTTTCATTTTATTCAAACGTTTGTTGTATAAATATGCTGTCAAACCATCAGATAAAAAACCTTCAGAAAACATTGATGATAAAACTGAGCACAAATAACAATCAGCAATTGTAAAAGATTGAAATGTCTTTCAAGGTCTTTAAATTACTGTATAATTATAGGCACAAATTTGGTCACATTTTTGCACTTTACCCTTCATTTTATATATATTAGTCGTTTTAGGACATTCCCTGACTTTGTATATACATATGAAGTCAGGGAATGTCTTAAAACGACTTTGAAGGTTCTGTTGTGCAGCATGACTTCTTGATGGATTTAAATTTAATACATTTTTACTATGTATATTATTTTTACTATGTACATTATTACTATGTATAATATTTAAATGAAAAAAATAGAACACAAATTTACACAATAAATAAAAGACACCCTTCTTTATACAGGTCTTCGGTTTTAGGGTTTTAGATGTGCAGACAGGGTTAAATGAAAATATTTACAGTTAAGACAAGATTTTTTATGAAGACTTAATAACAGCAAGTCTAATTGAACCTTTCTGATAACTTTGTACCTGCCTCACAATAAACATTAAAAATAGAAGCAAATGTTTCTCTATTATTAATGGGCAGGTGAGGTCAGAGGTCATGCTAATCTCTGTACGTAACTCAATAGTAGAACAGCACAAACCCTGAGAACAGATCCACTCTGACGTTTCAAGGCATCGTGTAAATATTTTGTGAGATATGACACATCTATCACATACAGAAGCATCTGAGGCACATTTAGAGATTTCACTTCATTTAGTGATAAAGCTCATAAACGACTAGACTGAACTTCACATGCGTGAGAAACCGAGCCGTAAACAGTAACAGAAAAACCAGCAACCCCAAAATATCTTCTATAATCACTATTAAAGTAGCCCTACATTTATGAAAACAAGTACATAAACCTATTGTTCTTGTTTGTAATCGACACAAAACAAAACCTGTGACAGTCAACAAACATAGTGCAAGAGAGACAGCCGTCTGCCTTCCACATAAATATAATCAATATTTACAAAGATCATTTTAAATAAACTAGTGGTAATACCTTCAATAAATGAATCCTACATGTTACCCTGCGAGAAAATAATTTATATATTAAACAGCTGCATTTTTGTAATATATCCTCAAGTGTTCTCATGTAAAGAAAAGATCTTGTTCTCAGAGAAATCATGTGAACCGATAGTAAAACATCAACTTTACAGGACTTAAATTGTTTTTTACAGTTGGAGGAATTCAAATCTGTCAAGGATCTTCTTCCTGGTGCTGTGAGGCTCTTCAGCTATAATATCAGTCCATTAGAAATTCATAAATGAAAGAGTTATTAAAAACGCCGAACTGAGCTGCAGTGTGAACTGGAGCTGATTCACTTCATTTCACCTCATTAAAAACACAGAGCAGCATATAAATTCACCTGCAGCAGAGACTTCTGAAGCATCAGGCTGTTTCTTCATCCATACTGACTGTCTGACACTAAGAGACAGACATAGAGAGAGACAGAGAGAGACAGAGACAGGCAGGCAGATGTTAAACATTCTATTCATGCTAATCCAACTAACCAATCATAAATGGAAAATTCACTGAAAAATGGATATTCGTCATCATTTACTCACCCTCAAGTTCTTCCAAACCTGTATCAAATTTTGTCAGTTAACAACAAAAGAAAATATGAACAGTTTTGGGGCACTATTGACTTCTATAGTATTTTTTCCTACTATGAAAGTCAAAGCTGCCTCAAAACTGTTCAGTTTACAAACACTGTTAAAAAAATATTTTCTTTTGTCTTTAGCAAAAAAGAAATGTATACAGGTTTGAAAGAACTTGAGGGTGAGTAAATGACAGAATTTTCATGTTTTTTGTGAACTGTCCCTTTTACATTTATTACTTTTGTCTTGTAGACTTCTGACATGTAAGCACATTATGCAAAAAACAATTATTAAATGGTCAAATACAATATTACTATTATGTGAAATTATTTAAAATGTTTTTACATTACTAATTTTAATTAATAGTAATATCTTAACTATATCATAAAAATATAATCTAGATAGGACAATTTACAATAATGAACATTTAAAGAAAATCATAAAAACAACCAGCAGTCATAGCCTCCAGCTAAAGCCTTACTGTCTGTCAAGGTGTGTGTGT
>JAZGTI010021075.1:0-10327 GCA_036877585.1 Botia kubotai | reverse complement strand
ATTGAAACGCAGCATCGAGTGTAGCTTTTGATAGGGAACGTCTCGGGTTACTTGACTGTAACCCTGTTCCCTTAAAAAGCGGGAACGAGATGCTGTGCCTCAATGCCGCACTGCAGGCATGCCTGGACGTCCTTTCAGACAAAGGCATAACCTGAAGGTGTGTTCGTTTCACATCTATTTATAACCCGCAGGTGCAAACAATCAATTGCGTCACCTGCCGAGGTTATTTAAGCCAATTCTTGGCGTGTTTGACACACATGCTTCACAACCGGTTGAACAAAGAATGTTCTCATTAGCGTATTGAAACGCAGCATCTCGTTCCCGCTTTTAAGGGAACAGGGTTACAGTCAAGTAACCCAAGACGTTCCTAATCCTCATGATTACAGACAATGTGCCACATACTATGCTAAACACTCAAAAGTACCTTTGCAGGTAGTCCTACATTTTATAGATATTTCAATGGCTCCAAATGGGCTGTGTAAGCAAATAGATGTCAGAGTATCCCCTGATGCCAATGAGACTCCCACAGTATATGATATAAACTATGCTTTAGAATATGAATGCTTCAACCAAACAAATGATAGAGGTGGTAAAGATATGGTACTTTTAAAGGTAACTGGTGGACCTCCGTATGTACAAACAGGAAAATGTTTTTAAAACCATATTTTGGCCACAGCAACAATCACTAATAACTTTACACCCATAGTTGCCAATCAGGAACAGAAAACTGTTGAAACCAAACCATAGTCTGATCAATTGTTTTTTTAATTTACTGACCAGTTAATTGCAATGGCTGATTATTTTTGGCTTTGTGGAGGCACTACTTTAATATTCACAATTCCTAAGTATTGGAAAGGCCTGTGTACAAGAGTTAATTTTAAGACATTACTATATTGCCTTGGCATTTGGAAAAAACTACTGAACCCATGCCAGTCAACCACAGAACAGAGACAGCACATCAGAGCGATGTGCTGTCAGAAATGTTTGGTTAGACACAATTAGACAACCAAGAGACATACCCTATGAATTTAAAGCCAAAGTGAAATTGCAGCTAGATTTGAATCTATACTGCTCTGGATAGCCATCAACAAAATGTTGAGTGAATAAATTACTCAGCAAAAATTCATCGGCAAAAATCAGCAAAAATTAATTCAACAGTTAGCCCCTACAAGTAAAATGGCCTGGCAAAACGAACAAGCACCAGATTGGCTACTAGCAGAAAAATTAGGTGTATGTATAATGTTTGGTGACACTTGCTGCACATACATCCCCAATAATACAGAAACTAATGGATCATTCCTTAAGTCTACTGAGAAATTGAAGAATCTGAGACATAAAATGACTGCTAATACTGGCTCTGAGTTGTGGTTTGGCTCAGTCTTTGGTTTATAGGGCAGCTGGTGGCAAAATTGGTTGAGTAAAATTACCATAATGTGTGGAATTGCTTTTGTTGTTTTTGTTCTGTTGTATTATTCCTATATTCATATCTGTGCTGGCCCAGGCAACAGCCAAGCAGATGTCAGTGCGAGCAGGACTTATCCCATGAAGATTACATACTTCTAGTTATTGTTTATTTTTTACGACGGCTGAATGCTACGTATTAAAACACCAGATAGTGCTCCAGGCCCTGCGTGCCTATGAGTTCCTCTGGCAACACTGGATGTGTCAGGGATTGAAGATGCTGCTGATGATGCACACTTAAATATACTCTCACACATATATTATACTCACAAAATCATTGATTGTGTTATTTTAACACATGTATTGTAATCATTTGAAGCATATTCCAGGATCCAGGAAATCAGTAAGTAGTTTTAGTAAGCAGTCTGAATACATTACCCGCCATAGACCATTATGAAAGGTACAAGCCTTCGCACATACTGACAAGTATTTTTAATGCACATCCATTTATACAAATGGTCCAAATGTGTGGTAGTTTTCATCAGTTCAGTGAACTCTTTATTCATAAACCAACTACAAACCCAATATTATTAATTAGTTAATATCTCATAATGAACAATTAAAGTTTGCATTAATATCATGTATTCTGTTTTCCTTGTTGGCAATACAACAGGTAAAAGAGTTATGAGCACTAATGCATGTATGATAGCTGTAGTGCCCCCTATTGGCTGATTTGGGTGCGTCCTTTAGTCAGAGTAGCTGTATGAAGTAGTATTATTCAATTAAGTTTTATTTATATAACACTTTTTGTTGCATTGCTTCAGCTCTAAATTTAATCATAAATTAAATATAACAGCTCCACATTTAATGATAAATAAAATAATAGAAAATATAATTATAGAAAATAATTAAACATATACAACACAGGAAACAGAATACATGGTATTCTTTTCTTGGCATTGTGTTAGACTCGGTTAACATGACGGCTTGTCTCACAGAAGACAGGGCACAGTCAGTGCTTGCCTCCTGCATTCTTTCAGGAAGAGGCCAACGGTCCCTTTAAAACTTTTTCAGAGGCTCCTGGGGCATATGGCATTCTTGGGGGCAGTAGTTCTCCTCAGGTTTATGAATATGACTGCTCCCACACTTGCTTTACGGCCGTGTGTACACGAGTGTACTCGGTGGATATCACCCTGTAGTGTCGTCAAACGTTCAGTCCGTGGTCTCACCTGGCTTTTTATACGACTAGGTGTTCTCCTAGGACAGGTGTCCAGATGTGTGGTTATTACAACTGATGCATTGAACCTGGACTGGGGCACCTTGTGCAACAAGCATGCAATGTCGGGGCTCTGGACAGGGCACCACCAGACCTCCAGGGCAGATGTGTTAGTCTGGATGGACAAAACAGCGGCAGTGACCTATATCAACCACCAGGATGGTGTGCGGTCACATCATATGTCACAGCTCGCTCGTCACCTCCTCTTTTGGAGTCAGTGGTGGTTCAAGTTGCTGCGGGCCACACTCATTCCTGGTCACCTCAACCGCACAGCCGATGCAATGTTCTGTGCAAGGTCAGAGAGGAGCAGTTCTAAGTTCTTTTGGTGGCCCCTGGACACGACCCGGAGGACTTAGCGGGTCTCTCACCAGCAGTGATTGACACTATCACTTAGGCTAGAGCCCCCTCTACTAGGCAGCTCTATGCCCTGAAATGGCATCTCTTCATGGACTGGTTGTCCTCCCATCGGGGAATACCAGGATCTGCAACAAAAGTGCCAGATCAGACTGTACTGTCTTTTCCCCAGGTGTGCCTGGAGAGATGTCTGTCTCCATCCACTCTTAAGGGCATTTCTGCTCACCATGACACCTTTGGGTGTAGGCCCTTGGGACAGCATGACCTGGTTGTAAGATTCCTCAGATGTGCCAGGAGGTTAAATCCCCCTAGGCCATGCCTCATCCCATCTTGGGATCTCATCTGGCCCCATTTGAGCCCCTAGAGGAGGCTAATCTCAGCATCCTCATGCTAAAAACGACCCTTCTAGTGGCACTCGCTCCCATGAAAAGGGTTGAGGACCTGCAGGCGTTCTTTATGACCAGTTACTGCCTGAAGTTCAGGCCGAGCTTTACGTGCCCAAGGTTCCCACTACTACCTTCTGGGACCAGGTGGTGAGCCTGCAAGTGCTCCCAGCTCTTTGTCTGCTTCAGAGGTCAGCAAAAGAGGAAGGCTGTCTCCAAACAGAGGCTAGCCCATTGAATTGTCCATTTCTATGGCTTACTAATCTCAAAGATTACTTTTTTAACAATTTACAAAACCCTAAGCCAAATTAAATAAAAACAGAAAAACAGAAATAAAAATAATATAACTGTAAGTATATGCTTACCTAGCTGCTGTTGAGGATCATACATGCGAATCTCAAAGATGGGTGGCCTTTCGATGCGCAGCAGGGTGACTGTTTTGGTGACTTGGTCAAGTTTATATATTCTGCCGCTGCGATACTCATTCCAGAACAAGAAGTGTTTGTAGTGGCACAAGCCAAAGGCGTGGCTTAGTTCCTGTCCATCATAAACTGTCTGAAAAGAATATGATGAATATGAAACATAATCATTTTAAAATTAATATAGAACAGCTCTGAAGCTCAACTTAAAATCTCTGCTTCTTGTTTTCCATGCTAGTGCAGATAAGATCTATCTAAGCAGTATTTTAGGGTTACCTTGCGTGCAGTGTTGTTGAGGTAGACCATCTCGATTCTGTCATAATAGGCATCCACCCAGTACAGGATACCCTGAGGGATGTCCAGACTCAAGCCGTTGGGCCACAGAACAGTCTTAGATGTCAGCAGAACATTCCGGTTGGTTCCGTCCATCCAGGCTCTTTCGATCTTGCCTCTCTTGCTCTCTTTCGGGTCCTCTTCCCAGTCAGTCCAGTACATAAAGCTGGAAAAGTGAAAATATTTTATAAAACATTTAGTTTTGACCGTTATGGTTGGATGTTGCTTGGCAACAGTAAACAGCCTACGTTACTTAGCAGAATAATTATGTTAGTGGTGTTTTCTAATGCATCACTTATACTCTAGTATTGAGGATTTGACCAAATTAGCTTTTTTTGTTTTGTGAATTAATGTGTTTTTGAAGGACTCTTTCTTGTTCACTTCCATGCTATTGCCAATACTAACATCTTTGTTGACCTGGAGCAAAATTCCACTCCATCATTCCTGCACTTAGATGTTAGGGTTATAAAAGTCTTGACCTATGCCCTATGAGCTATCTATCCACACACATTCCATTTGCTTAAACCCTCTGGGGTCTGAGGGTGTTTTGGAGCCCTGGAGAAGTTTTGACATGCTCTGACATTTGTGCTTTTTTCAGTTGCTTATAAACATATAAATGGCTAAAGTCTAATAACACTATTCAGTACAAACTGGGCTACAATAATATTTGAGCTGCATGTATGTACATGATTGTGTTTTTGAGAAAGTAACGTTTATGCGTGGTTAGTAAAAAACTAAAATTTTATAGCACTGAAATAAGGCTATAAAACACATACAGAACATTTGTTCACAAGACTTTTGAGAACTTGATCTTGTGGCCTAGAGTTTTTGCTTCAAAATGATGTGAGAATCATCTCGTTCACACAAAACAGTATAGATTTTAATTTTCGAAGACACTTTTTGTTTAGAACAGCTGTATGCAAGGAGGCGTCAATGATCATGAATAATGCCGTGATTCACACCTGAGAAGACAAAGACCCACATTATGAGCTGCATAATGAGCCTTTCAGTCAGGTGTGTGACAGAGGGAACTGAGGAAACAATGAATGAAGGAAGAATGTAAGGACAAAAGAAATGTATATTTTTTTGTTTGTAGCTTATTTAGAATATATTTAACTATCACGCAAAATAACTTGAGATTCACTTGCGAGTGCAGTTAAACAGTTAATTAGGAACAAACAAATAAACAACACAGAAGTCAAGATGTCGTGGGAGCAATATTCAAAACAGTCGCAGGAAACTTGAAGACAGGAAAAAAAATAAAAAAATATGGTCTTAACATTACAAAATGTCAAATAAATAAAAACATGGTTATTTTCTTAAGAGACGTTCTTCAAAATGCAAACGTTCGTTATCTGAGTTGCGTTCTTCGTCCGAGAAGAAGGTGAACTCTTCGTCGCTGTCCAGAACCATCTGAAGTGCTTCTTCACTCATGTAGCGTGCCATCATTCAAACGCACAGAAAAAGTAAATTCTATGATAAAGCTTCGACGATTTATGCCAGCTTTTCGGGGGCGTGTACATGATTACCTGGCTTGCCTCAGAAAATGTGCATATGAACAGCGCGCTCAATGCGAGACGGGGTCACATTAGCAGTAATGAGGTGATACAGGAGAAACTATACATCTTCTAACTTTCATACAGATTACTTAAAAAGAGAATATTTGTTTTTATGTTAAAGTAAAAAACATAAAAAAAGTTTTAAAAAAGTACACATTTCAAGCTTTTTATACGTATATTTATTATGTCTGTGGGGCATATTCACTGAGATTTAGGTTGTTTCATTTATGTATCTGTGAAAAGAGATGACAAAAAGAGATACAGTGAAGGCAGAGTGCGTACGCTGTCTGTTTTCTTCTTTTTATAAAAGCACAGGGTTTTATTGTTATTATGAGTGTATACAAATAAAAATAGACCCTCTACAGCAGGGGTGGGCAATTATTTTTTCCAAAGGGCCACATGAGCTGTGTTCGAGGGCCGAACCAATAATAACCTGAACTTAACTATGTTCGATATTAATTTTCTCCACCTGTAAAGAGCAGTAAATTATATCATTTTCATTATGCTACTGGTAATCAAAAGAATAAGGATTTTCTAACTAAAATCTGACTGAAGCTCTGAGGTGGATATGCGAAGGACAGCACAAGATGTGCACATCAGTGATGGAGGATCTGTGTTTGGATTTGTTGAACTTTAGCAGTGAGAATGTCTGTTTACATATATAGGTGAATCCAAAGAAAACGGTTTACTGTTTCTAGCGATTTTGTGCGATATGATATACTTGCCTTGGCGGCTGCATTCCTGGATGCGTGAAGTTTCATGAAAAATCCTTGTTGGTTTTGCAGTTTAGTCAGCAGGGCATCCAACTCCTTGACCTGCTCTTTATCAGACAACTTCTTGTATTTTTCTGCATGTTTGGTCACGTAGTGCCGTAGTTTAAATTGTATTCCTTGAACACAGCGACATGTGCACCACAAACTAAGCACACAGCTTTCCCATTAACTTCTGTAAATAAATATTTTGCGACCATGCCTTGTTAAAAATGCGGCATTCGGTATCTTTTTTTTTTGCATGAGTTGACATTTTGAGGGTCTGAAGGTACGTGCGCAACTGCCACCTGCGCATGTGTTTCAAAATAAAAGTAGCAAGCGTGCATGGCGTAAACTAGTTTTCATTTACTTTTCTTGTTTGTGAATGACCGCACGGGTCAGACAAGAAGGGTCAATGGGCCGATGTGGCCCGCGGGCCGTAAAATGCCCAGGTCTGCTCTACAGATTCGAATGATGTATTGGTTGTATCTGTACGATCAAAAATGATGGAGCATTTTATGTTCTGTTCCACGTTGTCCTGAAAACATGCCTCAAAACGCGTTTGCCATGTCTCAAAACGCGTTGCTCTAACCCAGAGGGTTAACTGCATCATTGATCAAGTTTAGAAAGATCATGTTAAAAAAATTGCTGGAATAACCAAAACATGTCAGCAAAGCCCTAGAGTAGAGAGGATGCAAACTATGTTAGGTGCATCCTACGGAAATACCTAAATCTTCAGCCATTTATATTTCTGTTGTGTACTCATTTCTGTGTATATGCTATGTGTATATCACTGATGTTTTCTACACACAGGTTTTTTTTTTCAAATATCTCAGTTTTGCTTTGAAGAGCAAAGAAAGCCATGGGAGGTTGAACAACATGAGGGTGAGTTCTTTTATTTAAAGGTTGGCTTTTAAACCACTTCAGCTTTAACAGTATGTTTATGGTCATTGCCTGGCTGGAAGATGGCCTCTGTCCCAGCCTGAAATACCCGGCAGACTGAAACAGGTTTTGCCCAGGATTTTCTCTGTGTTAACTGTCATGCATTTTTCCTGACCAGTTTTCCAATCTCTACAGGATGATGCGGCCACTAGCATGCTTCACCAAATAAATGGTGTTCTCAAGGTTACAGTATTAGGCTTGAGCTACACATAGTGCTTTCTAGGATGGCCAAAAGTTTAATCTCATCAGAGAACCTTCTTTCATGTGTTTAGGGAGCCTGCAAGAGTATCAAACTCCACCGTAAAATCGGTGACAGAGCGACCCTCCTGTGACAGCCTCGCCAGCCGGCCTTCGTCACCCCAGACCGATCGGTCGAACAGCTCGGCCATCTCCTGCCTGAAGTCCTCGTTGTTGTCGATGCATGGTGATCCTGCCTGCCAGGCCGCTGTCCCCCACTCGTGGGCCCTCCCAGTGAGTAGAGTGATGACATACATGATCTTGGCCTGATCGTCCGAGAACTGACGAGGCTGCAGGGCAAAAACCAGAGAACACTGCGACAGGAACACCCGGCACGAGTTGGGATCTCCAGTCCGACCCCGGCCGGAGCACGCGTGGGAGAACTGACCGACCGGCCCACTGCGACGTCCCGCTGCAGCTCACGAACGGAGATTTGGATATCCGCCACTCCCGCACAGATTCTCTCCATCTCCACCGAGTTGGCTTTGAGCTGTGTGACATGCTGGCCCAACAGTGCCCCCTGCTGCGCCAAGGCTGCCTGTAGCGACTCCGCACTTGCTGGATCCATGTGGTTGGTCAGATCGTAATGTCAGGACCTAACAAAAGAAACACAGGGAATCCAAATGCAAGCGAACAGGTTTAATGAGTTTGTTCAGTACGAACAGTCAATGGAGCACAGAATGACACAGGAATGACACAGTTCGGCTCAGATAAACCACTCCGGCCCCAGGGAAAGCAGCCCAGACGCAGACAGGAAGAAGACGGTGGCGGGACCCCGGGAGGGTGATGAGCAGGGCAGGAGAAGTGGCTGACGGACTGGATGGGTTGAGCGCAGGGAACCGGCGAGCAGGTAAGTCCGGCGGTGGTGATGATGGCGACGACTGAGTCCGGGACGGAAGGGAATGCCACTGGACCAACAGAGTGAGCGGGGAACCAGACACTGGAACACAGCAACACAGCACTAGACACGGGCTTGGGCGAGACAAGACAGGACTGACACAAACAGAGACTAACACGAAAGCTACGCTAATCTGACTCGACTTGGTTTCTTGGAAAGTACAAACAAAGAACTTTTACTAAACTTGACTTGACCTGAAACTGGACTACATCCAAGATGATCTGACAACAGGGGAAAACATGAGGGAAATATAAAGGGAAGAAATCGAGTGAGTGAGCAGGTGATAGCGATGACGAGAATTGGAAACAGCTGGGGCGAACAAGAGGACGGGGTAGACACGGACAGCGGAGCACGTGGCACGCTGTCAAACAACCGAGTGCTCCGACACAGAACAAAACAATACAAACCCGGGCCGATCAGACCGAAGTCCTGACAGTCTGCCACATGCTGTGTGGCCAATTACGTATTTTTTCTTAAAATTTCTTTTAAACCCTCTTCCATTAAGCTCCACTCTGTGCACAGTTTAAAGTGCTCCTATGGACACACACTTTCATCTCCACTTGATCTTTCAGATCCTTCTATGTTCTAATAAGTGTTTTAATGCCTTCCTCGTAAGTTCTGAATTTTGGCAAGTGGCTTTCTCTTGGCAGGTTTTTAGTGGTGCCATAATTTTTCTATTTTGTTATAACGGATTTAATAGTGCTTTGTGAGATTTTTTATAACCCAACCCTGATCTGTTCTTCTCTACAACTGTCTTTGACCTGGAGAACTTTTGGTCTTCACATTGGTTCTTTCTTGTTTCAGGTGTCGGTTTGTTTGTGTGTTCATACCTTCTTTTTATGTTTTGTAATTAAACAAATGTGTATTTTATTTCCTGTTGTAACTTTGTCCAACCCTCCATCCGAAATTACCTACTTTCACACTATATAGTATAAATATAAAGTATATATTGTGGTCATGCAAAATAAGGCATTAATGTGTTCTTTCAAGCATTAATAAACAGCCAATATGCAAGCTAATGAGCAACTTGTTCAAAGTGTTACCTTTATTTTTTTATAGTTTGGTAAGGGTCAACACAAGCCTAAAATCTAAAATGTCTGTGTGTGCATGTTTATATACAGATTTTAAGGTAATAGATTTATTGGTCTGTGTCTATGCGGTTAGAAAATACTATTTAACTATTATTAAATAAATAATAGAAGATACTCCTCTACTGCTGCTTGGTGACTTGGTGACGTTGAAAAGCCTCAGGCTTCAGACTTTCACACCCTTCTTGCCTCCTTTGACCTCAACAGAGTGCCAACCTCAGCTACGCATAAATCCGGTAACCAGCTCAATCTCATTTACACTAGACACTGCTCCACGACTGACACACTGGTCACTCCACTGCACACATCAGATCATTTCCTCCTCACTCTCAAAATCCAAATCACTCCCGAACCCACCCACACCCCACCTCAGGTCTCCTTCCGCAAAAACCTACGCTCGCTCTCACCCACTAGATTTTCCACTATGGTTTCATCCGCACTCCCTCCTTCTAACAAACGTCTCTCACTTGATTCTGACAACGCTACTAACACACTCTGCTCTACTCTAACATCTTGTCTAGACAGAGTATGTCCACTATCGTCTAGGCCAGCCTGCGCCACACCCTCTGCTCCCTGGCTGTCTGATGTGCTACGGGAGCATCGCTCTAAGCTTAGGGGTGCAGAGAGGTTGTGGCGCAAGACAAATGACACTGCACACCTTATGTCTTATCAATCTCTTCTGGCTTCC
>JAZGTI010021074.1:0-10327 GCA_036877585.1 Botia kubotai | reverse complement strand
GTGTGCGTGTGAAATTTAGAGCATTTTAGTTTGGTGCCAGCACTCGTCCCCATTTAATGAACTAGCATGACTTAATATGGCCCATCAATGGCATACTGTGCTGAAAACATTCTTCATTAAAGTAAACAAGATTGTAGGGCTATTCTCCTACATGGCTTTACCTAACTGAATTAAGGCGTCATTTGCATAACCCAGATTGATGAGTTAGAACGGGAAAAAAAATTGTACGGTGAAAATAGGTGCTCTCCCTCTCGCCGTGGTGTGATTCCTAGATGAGGTGTCGCACTCCATTAGAATGGCAATACTTCATCATTTTTTTTCATTACACTTTGTGATAATAGCTCAGAGTCTTTTTCTCCCACATATAAATGCATTTTTATTGCTTTTAAATTGTAAATTTGATGGAAATGTTGCGGAGTGCGAAATGTAACCGCTATCTTATTCTTTTGCACAATGCCCTTAGTACAGGGTAGCGTTTATAATGCAATTTGTAGATACTGGTCTCCATGGAGTACAAATATTAAAGGCAAAAGAAATTTAATGTTCTCCATTTTATTCGGTTATAATCAAAAGCAATACACTGGCGATGGAATGATAACAGAAATGTTCCATTCTGCTTTAATACTTGTTTTTGACATTTTTTTCAATGACCTCACAAACTATTTAAAGTGCCACTTACATACTACATACTACAAAAATAAGATACTATGCACATCTTTATGGAATACTCAATAATCTCTGCATTCACATGCAATACCAAGAAATACTTGAAAAAGTCGCAATAAATACTAAATAAATAAATAAACCGCCTCCTCATTCTCTGATTTTAGTAAACACATTAAGAGCAGGTCGTGTCTCTGTGGGTAGACAGATGTTATGTGTGTGTGCGCGTCAGTCAGGCGCTGGAGCTCAGAGATCAGGAGATTCTGTGCTGTTCAGGCTGGTGAAATTGCTGTCGACCCTGGCAACAGCAATCTGTTTTTTCTTCTTTTTTTGTCTGGGAGATTGAACCGAGTCTCTTCTCTTTCTGCTGGTTTAGATGCCTGTGGAGTCAGCCATCTGCATTCACAACCCGCTATTGTGCCCCACCAGCGCTTGAAATAAAGCAATCTATGGCCTCTGCGCTTCTCTCAGATAGACAACACAGGTACAAACACACACACACACACACACACACACACACACACACACACACTGAGCTTGGTTGAGTCACTATTCCTTCATACTACCTATATGGTGATTTCTGGTGAATTTGGGTCATGTTTTTGTATTGTTTTGAATGTGGCCCATTTAACCATACTTTACTGTATAAGTACACTGTATACATATTTGGGCTATATTTAATAGTTAATATTTGGATTTTATTTTTAAGTGATACCACATATATGATTAGTATATTAAACATTTAAACAGTAGAAAGACTTGTACACAAATTAAGATGCTTCTTCCTGACGCTTACTCTAATGAGTCATGCATTTTTTTTTCATTCACCCTCACTCAGAAAAATGCCATTACTGGACTCTTCAAGCGATGCAGTTTGATTAATAGATTCCGTGTGGCACTGATTAAATAATTCAGTGTAATTAAATGTTGGCTAGTCAAGCCTCAGTGCTTTGTTGACAGACAGACTGTATCACTTTAATACGCTCTTCTCAAAACATCAGGTACTCCGAGCACACAATAGCAGTCAGCCAATCAGCTCATTTCTGTTGACACTGAATCACACTGGTAATTTGTTGTGGTATGGTCCACACTGCACTTTATTCTGTCCAGAACCAGCCTAATTAGGCAGAGCCCACCTGACTGACATATAAATTGATCAATCACATTTAGATAAATTGATGCCCTATAAGGGCAAGACAAGCAGAATACGGTTCTGCTTATAGACATCTAGTAAACTTCTACATGTCTTAAACTTCTTTTGCCTTAAACAAAGCTAAATTTCTTTCAAAGATCTTTTTTCACTTACCTAGCAAACCCGGGCAACTCGGCTCACACAACTCTTAAACAGTCCTGTATGCTGGAAAGTGCTTTCCAGATGTTTGTGCGACGTGCAACAATCATCCCATAAATTAACTGCGGGTGTGATGTCTGATGGTGAGACCGGTGTTGCACAGAATTACAGCATCGACATCTATATGCTGAGCACCATCTACATCCACTTTTAAACATATGGACCCAAATTACAAACATATTAAACATATTGAGTCCGCAGACAGGGTGCAGCAGTGGACCATGTGCTACTTTCTTATTTAGTTACTGGGAAGTTGTTACTTGAGAGGAGAACACATCGCACAGGAAAACCACAGATCTCCCTGGAGCCTGAAGCAGGCGCTCCACAGTCTTAAGGGAAAACAGATGTGACCCGGGGTGTGGAGGGGAATGACAGGTGTTTTACTCTCTCACCACGACTGATGATGGAAACTAGTAAACATCTCCACATGAACACGCGCAACCCAGCAGGAAGCGCAGCTTTAGGTTGTCATCGTCAATTGGCACCAGTTCAATCTGAGAACGAGCGCACATGGAATCTGGCAGCTTCTCAAAATGCTGCAATAGATTTCTGTGGAGCGTAGATTACATCACAAAGCTCGAATGAAGGCGAGCAATATCACAGCAGGTGGTTTCCTCTCAAGTTTTGGTGGAATTCCATTAAATGATAGGTTTATGAATTAGGTTGCACATCTTTATGAAATCTGAAATGGGTGCTGTTCATTTTTACAGTTGCTGTAAATGATTCCTGCGCAACCAGCAGCACCAAATTACCAAAATAATAACTGTTGGGAAACAGGTTTCCTAAACATTCCCATTTTCCATTATTCACGAACGTTTAGACAAACTTTAATTGTATGGACCATGGTGGAAGAACATATCATTCCCCAGAATTTTCTTTTAATTTGGATATGTTTGCTTTTATAAAGTTAAAATAATGTGCTGGATGGTTTGTAGTGTCAAAAATAAAATCTGTCTCTGAAAAATTCATGTCTGTTACTTGTTGAGACAGTTTTTAAAATAGTCTACATCAATTTGATAAGGAAAAAATTTAACAGATAAATAACAGTGAATAAACAGACAAAATTACTCCAAAATAAAGATGCAATTTTTAATATACTGTTACAGCTCCTCTTCCTGTCATTCTGAATAAAATTCCAGTCCAACAACCAGCGGGGCGTGGCCAATTACATTTACATTCATAAATACTGAATTTTGCCCAACCCTGGTGCCTAAACTCATCTACCAACACTTGTGTATGTTATGTATATTAAAGAAGCAATTGGTGAACCCTAAGACTCACCCCATTGAGGTTAACAATCACGCTGAGAGGAACTGAATGAAAGGACTGTATGAAGGGGTGAAGTCTGCTTCAAAGCTGCCATTATAAAGAGAGAGAGAAATGAAGAGTGAGAGGCTCTTATCAGAGAGCACACAGCGCTTACAGCAGCTTTGAACTCTTCAGGTCAATTCTGTGAGCAAGGACAGCACAGGGACCAAACACAAACAAGCTGCCAGAAATAAAGAAGCACGGGTCAGAGGTGCTTGTGCACAGAGAAAGACGTGCTTAAGTGCTCTCTCTCTCTCTCTCTCTCTCGCTCTCTCTTTCTCCTCACCTTCGCACAGTAGGCAACACTCCTTTACAGACAGCAAGGATACCAAATTTTTTCATCAGTTCCTTCACAGTCCCACACTCCTGCTTTCTATGCTGTTTTATCAGGTTTTGTAAGTCAATACCTTGTTTTCTGCTCCTCAGACTGAATTCTGTGAGTCTTCTTACAACAGCAGGGAGAATTAAATATTTAAAGTGTACTACACTTTCAGATTTCAACAACACTATGTAACACATACATGTACTACACAGAGATTTGATTTAAAAATACTAATATAAATATTAACATCATCTAGAGACATTTATTTTAGCTTTCTCAATGATTGTAAGGTAAGAATGTACAGACTGATAATCTGTTACAGTTCTGCAGCTGTTCTGTTGTCAGCTGATATATTTACATTTACATTTAGGCATTTGGCAGACGCTTTTATCCAAAGCGACTTACATTGCATTATACTATACATTGATCACTATACATTGAGTATGTGCAATCCCTAGGATCGAACCCATGACCTTGGCGTTGTGAACGCCATGCTCTAACCATGCTCTAACCAACAGTATATCAGCTACACTGATATACTGTTGATTAAATCTTACATGTAACTCGCAGGAATACGTTTTTTTTTACAGTTTTTTTAGTGTTTAATGAAGCTTGTTATGGCATTACTCCCGGTGTACTGATGGCTTTGAAAAAAGGGCAAGCTAGAAAACAGAAAGCTTTCATCACAGTCTAGAGAATGAAGCTTGTTACCACATTGATCTTTCTCAAACTGCACCACATTTAGAAGAAGAGATATAAAACTGTACCGAATGTACAGGATTGTCTAGCTTTTAGTCAGTTTGCTCAACAGTCTACCGCAATCTTATTCATCTCACACACTTTGTGATTTAGAATGTGCTTTAAAATCTCATAAAAGAGATGTACTTTTGTTTGCAGATATAAATAGACGTCCCTGAATCTTCACTTTAACTCTTTTTCTGTTCCTCTTAAAGTTTTTCCATGTGTCCTTCATTTTCTCCCCGATTCACTCTTGGTGGGAATTGATTTATTGTTGTACATATGCTGTGTGACTCAGAGCTGAATGTTTTAATGAAACAGCACTGATTTAGTTTTAGGTCAATGGTTTAACTAATCAGTGGATTTTAAGGTCATGTCTTGATTAAGGCAGAGCAGCAATACAAGATCTATTTATCAAAGATGCTGCTCAAAGTGATGTATCATGCACCTTGGTTTTTACTTGTTTTTTAATGAAATTTCTGGTTCAGTAGCTCAGTTGGTAGAGTATTATGTTAGCAATGCAAAGGTTGTAGATTCCCAGGAAGGCACATGCACAGTCAAAATGTATAACTTGAATGAACTGTAAGTTGCTTTGGATGATCTGCCAAATGCATGAATGTAAATGTTAAATTTTACAGTGATTTCTGCCATAGCATTTTAGAAATATTCGATTTTTTTGTGGATGTTGCACTCAAAACCAACTTGGCTCCAAAAATGTGATTTGTGTATATTGAGTTTTTATATGGACAGTACAGAAAACAGTGTAAATATTTCACAGCGTTTATGAAGTAAAAGGAAATGAATAGTTTGAGGAACATCACCATGAAACAATCTTTATTATTATTTTTCCACTCAGTTATTGAACTGCTTCTTCTCGTATATTAGGTATGTAATGCAAGATAAAATATACTGTAATACACATGCTATTTATTCACAGTGTGCCAACACAACCTCTAAAGAAAATAATCATGCCTTTCTTCTCTAAGGGGAAAACCTGTGATCTAAGAGAAATGTTTATTTTCGCATGCTGAGCAGCAGGGCCTAGACTGATGCTTCAGTAAAATTGCTTTGGTTCTTGTGTTAAGTAACAGCTCAGAGACAGCACTTCACACAGCTCCTCTTCACCTTTGAAAATTTACCCGCCTGGGCAGACTCTGCCACTGCCAAAATCTTTCATTTCTTTCATTGTTTGTGCTGACTTTAATATTTCATGAAGCCGGCTTCTGTATTTATTTACCTTCCATTTGCACATGCCCAGCTTGCTTATATCCTGCATTTTAATGCCGTGAGTGATCGGGTCCCTTCAGAGTAGGTTTCTGTTTCCCGCCCCTCAGTGTGCTTCGTTATTTATGAAGCTCTTCAGAGCCAAAGACATCTTTCTCCATTTGTCCCCTCACAGCACCTCCTCCACATGAGATCTGAGGATCTTTAAAGGTTTGAATAACATATCAGCCGAGTTCATCGTGAAACATTCCCATATTCTGACATTACCCTGATTTCTCTTTTATCATCAAAGATCTCTGTTATCATCTAGCTCAAATGTGGTTTTCAGAATGTTTCTGAGCAGGAAAAGTTGAGGAAAATTCTGAACTTTTCAGTAAAGATACTGAAAAGCTTTAAGGGATTAGACATTTTAACCAAGTGAATAATAAAAAGGGTGGCAAAAAATCCCTTAGACTAACATTGAAGGAGGTGCCCAAGCTATATAGTAAAAGAAAATATGGACACATTTTGTCTTTTTGGGCCGGTAAGTAACTACCTAACATCACAAAATGCCTGCTAGCAAACATCCATAGCAACACCTTGTCAACCACCCAGAAAAGCCCAGAATGCTGGCAATGTGTTTTGCACTGGCAAACACCACCCGCATTTTCTGTGTAGTAGGAGCGCTCAAATGAGCAGTCATGAACTGTTGGCCTCATGTTTAATAAGTGAGAGTGAAGGGAACACAGGTTTAGATTCACCATAAGAACAGGCACAAGTCCAAGTGAAACTAACCAGGCAACTCTAAGCCTGGTGACCAGTGTGTAAATGTGTGAAGAACAGTCCATAAGGAGTTCCTTACCATCACAGCTCTAATAAAAAGTCAAACATTATAGTACACAGATTTTTGCAATAAATATCATGTAGTTTTTGAAGGATTTCATGGGATTAGGTGATATAGGTTTATATCTATTACAATGAACATACATTTTAGATATATTAAAGCATATACCTATTCATTTGATCATTTTAAATAAATTATTAGTAAAGCAATATTTAAATTGTGCAATGTTGCCTAAGGTTTTTAGAATGAAAATATTTGAAAAAACCTGAGGCACTTACCATTCCGGTCTTATCGCATTGTTCTGGCAGCTCCGAGGTATTTATAAGCGAAGAAAAAGAAAATTTATGGTTTTATTTCCATGTCTTAATGAAACTGAAAATGTTATTTTAATGTCTTACAAGCAATACCTTTTGGCAATTTAAAAATGTATGGTTGTCAGTTGAACTTTGAAAAGTTTCACATAAGAAACCCGTGTATTAATTCCATTCAGCCCTGTATATGTTAATGATAGTCATAAAGTTAAGAATTAATCCTTTTATCTTGGCACACCAATGGCATATTTCATGATGAAACTTTCAACTTGAGTGTGTGCTGGTGTTTGACAGGAGCTTAATACGAAAGTGAAACGGTCAAAGGAACTAATTGTACATTCTCCTGGTCCCCCACTGCTGGATTTAAAGAGCCTTTGTAGCTCTTCCCCCACACATATACGGTCTCCACTAAATTGCCTTTAGCCATTTGTGAGAGCAGCTTATTATGACCTTGCCAACACTTTAAAATGGCTCTGTAAGAGGTAAAATGGCATCGGAATATCTGATATTTGACCATGGCTGACCCTCTGAAACTATGGCCTACTCTCCTCTCTTTGGTTTTCTGTGTTTGGGAAATGACAGAGTGAGAGGGGCTGCTGAGTAAAAACCCCAAAAGATGAGTTTTGGGCTGATGGATGAGTGGAGAATCTCTTAAAAGCAGGTCATTGTATCAAACTCCAGCACAATTACAGGAGCACTGAACTTCTGCCAGAGATGAAGATCTGTGAATTGCATCTTACCACTCTGAGAGAAGCGAGAGATTGAATATTCCCTTTCCACCCCCAATTCCCTCCGAGTCAGTAATTAAGCACAGTTCAAACAGCTCATGACTGATGGCCGAGACCTGGGACCCGGCTGCAAATCTGAACATTAATATTTCAATTTTTTCCCATTAATTTAATCACATTTCATATGCTGATTTGAATTGGCCACGCTCTTCCACTCTGAGTTGACTTTAATCCCAATCTAATTACTAATTATACGGTTGGAGGTTGATTGAACCAATCCTTCCAGCGCAGGGCCAATTTACTCTCTCTCTGAAGTCGAGCACCTTTTATGTTTGATCTCTCTCAGGTTTTGAGGACAAGGGGATTCAATCAAAGTGTCTCTGCTTTCAATAACAAACACGACATACTGCGTTTGGACCTGACGTATATTACAACGTCATAAACAGGAACTTGTGCCAAAGCCACACCCAACAAACTGAACTACAACAGCTTATCCCTAACGACGTTAAAGATGTTAAACAGTAGCAAACAATAAAGTTTAACGGTTAGTTAACCGTGTAATAGTGGTGAAAAAAGATACTTTATAACTTCTTTAAGGTTACAGTGGTTATAGTTTTATGCTTGCATGCATGCATGAAGAACTGATGGGAAAAGATGCTTCAGATTTAACTGCGTTTGTATTTTTCCTTGTATTTTATTTTAGCTGATTACAATAACAGACCAAGGGAATCAATCTTACCAGGGAACATATCTTTAACCACAAGTTTCATAGGCTATAAAGACCTGATGACAAAAGCAAATAGAGTTATCCTGACGTTTCCAGTCTAAGTACATCACTTCTGTGTATTTAGGCCAAGTGCAGAATGAGAACTGATTTGTTCATCAGTGTACAGCTATGCAAATTCTCCAGTAATCTGCTGTAAAACCAACTGGAGAAAGACCGTTTCAATACATCCCCATGGGTTGCTCTTGGAACTCACCACTGACTAAAGTGCATGTGGGAAGTCCATTTATTTCTGACATCAGTCACCACTGGAATAAGTGATGCCAACCCCAGTGTCTCTGCTCCTCTCTGTCTGGGTCACATAAGAGAGGAGAAAGTGTATTTGAAAATGTCAGCATGATTAGTGTCTGGAGCTGGAATCGTTAGATCTCCGACACTGGAATAATAAATGATATCATAGGGAGACAGGGAGACACCTTGGGAGCCACTGAACCCACTCAAAGATTCACGGTTTTTTGCAGGTGTATCTGAAACCTGCTCTTTTCTAATGTCTGTTGATACGTGGACGAGTGTGGGCGTGTGCGTGATTGTTAAAACATGCCCACTGTAGTGATCGCCAGAGTCCACGACATGTGTAAGTCATTCACCGACCAATGTAAAGTCTAGCTGTTGGCCCTACAGCTGTACACTGACAGCATTGTGTTTAGGACGTTGACCTGGCTAGCATGAAGCGCAATTGGATACTACACGAGCGGATGATGATTTGAGATGATGCTTCTGTGGAAGAACTTATTTCCAGGGTGTGTCTACAACCAAGCTTAAAGAACTAAGACTGATTTGCCTCAGAGAGTTTTGTTTTGAAGGCCTGTGTCACTCTGATGTTCGTCCAATGCCATTATAACCCCTCAAACCATTTAATGCTTCATCTGTGCAGCTTGTCGACAGCCTCTTCTGTTTATATCATTGAAATAAATTACCTGGAGAATCACGCTCATCTTCCTTCTCTGGAGAAACTAAAGATAACCACTCTTTGGATAAAAAGAGACACTGAAATACAATATTGAGCCCTATATTCCACTTAGAAAGCACCTTGGTAGCACTAATACACATCTGAAGTGCCAATAATTTCATAATTCTGAAATACTGAGAGAGCAGTACAAATGAACCGTCTTAAATGTTGACCACGGCAACGCCAGGCAAATATAGCTGAAGGCTCATTGTTAATACATTTGCCATTATGCATTCCCCCACAGACTGGGTTTATATAGCACTAAAATCACTTTACAGTAATCTTTCCATCTAAGACAAGAAAGCGAGGCTCCCATCCTGGCGCAGCATTAAACCAAGAACTAACTAATGGAGGACTGCATGAAGACAATTAAAGTGCCATCTAATTAAACTGTCTAATATGTATATTACAGCCATTATAGAGGCTGATTTGAAGACAGAATGTGTGCATTAAGTCACATTAAACCGTAATTGGAGTGGTTTCATTAGACAATGACTGGAGAGCAAAGTAAACAAATAAATAATTTTTCTGTTCTGTGTTTGTACGTCCTCTTGCAGAACACTGGCTAATAGAAAAATTAAAAGTAAATGTCGGACCATTGTTTTTGTTGTGTTTGCAACTTCCCCACATACATAAACAATCCAGCAAATATTAAGGAAATAACAAGTCACTTATCACCAGGGTACTATCTATCTGTATATTTGTTTGTATTTGACCGGTCAGAATGATCGCTATGGCCATTCTAGTAGTTATAGAATTCTGTTAGTTCTTGTGTTAAAGTGTGACTTTTGGTTTGTCACACTTCCACTAAAATAACATCCAAATAAGATGGAGAAAAAGAAGGGAGAGACATGGAACAAACACGGAAGAAAGAGTAAGAAACGAAAAGGTATTTAGAGTGAGAACAGTAAGAAAAGCTATATAGACCAAAACTAATAAAAATCTACTAATCAATTACGTCTTTTCATAAATAACTGCTTTAAATAATAATTTGACAGATGCTTTTATCCAAACTGACTTTAAGCTCAAATCCATGACCTTTGTGCTACTAACACAATGCTCCACCAATTCAGAAACATTCATTTTAAGTTTTGAAAGTGACACATTTGTGTACTTGTATTTAAAG
>JAZGTI010021073.1:0-10327 GCA_036877585.1 Botia kubotai | reverse complement strand
CTCTCTCTCTCACTCACACACTCTGCTTTCTCTATCTCTCTCTCTCTTTCCGTCACTCACACAATCTGCTTGCTCTCTTTCTCTGAATTATTTTATTCTTTGTCTCTCTGTCTTTTTCTGACTGTCTGTCTTACACACTGCTCTTTTTTCACACTCTCTCTCTTTCACTCACACATTCTCTCTCTCTCTCTCTCTCTCTCTAAATGATCAGTCCAGTGGAACAGATTGAATGCTTTCAGACAGATGTTGCTCATACATCTGTGTGATGGTTTCACTCATTTCTCTCTCTCTCTCTCTCTCTCTCTGTGTTCATTAATAACAGCACGCTCATGTTCAGCATGGTGCTCTGCTTGGCTCCACTTGTTGGTCAAGGTCAGTTTCGTGGAGGAGCAACTTTAGTCTCACTGTCCTCCCATCGGCTGCCTCTCTTTCTGTCTTTGTCTCTTTCGTTTTGACTTCCATTTCCTACAAGTGATGTTATAAATCTGATGTAATAGCAGTGTGTTTTTCATGCCGCTGTGAATGCGGTCGCAGCCTTGGCGTGCCACCCACAAGCCTAGAAACAACCGGCCTGTAATCAATTTAAAGCCAGAAATCTTAAAGAATTAAAAAAAAATTAAAGACAGCACGCTCATCGGAGGCCCGTCAGATACATTTTGGTCGTCATTCTACCGTATCCCATTATTTCTTTAACACCACAATAAAAGCACGACCAGATTCAGTCGACAGAACATCACACGCCCTTCACCGCACAATAAACCTGCCGTCGCAGTGTGAAATGCTGAGAAACAGCTAGAACGTTGTTTGTCTTCAGCCTCTCAGGGTGTGTTGTAACTGTCCGACGCAATCTCCCGCGTGTGAAACGTGTCCGACCTCGCTCGGTGACTGCACGTGTGCACGCTCGTCAGTTGCTCGGTAAACAGTTGGAGCTGAAGGCATAATTAAGAGGAAGACTGAGGTCTATCACGGCAGGTGGAGATAGGCAGACGAAAGAAGAATTTATTTAAATGCCGCGGCTCAGATAAAGGGAAATAATTAGCGAGCTTAGCGCATACACCTGCCACTGAGTGCTGAAGGCATCACCTCACTTGCCACCATTTTGTGTAGCAGAGCTGGAACCCGTCCCGCTGTTACTCCAGTTACAAACTGGCCTTATGAGCTTTGAAAATTATGTTTTGTTTCTGAACTGTAAGTTCCGGTCACGTATACCGAACGCGCTCTCTCTCCTTCCTCTGCCTTTCACAGAGGACATATGCTGCACGTCTATGAAGTGAACTTGAAATGTTGCCATCATAAAGCAGTTAAAACATACATCTGCAGTGTGATTATTTATTTGTTTACCTGCGCCTTTAAAATTCTGGGTATAAAAGCCTCCATTATGATTGGTCAACTCTTGTGTCCAGATCTGCATAGTGTGATACTATATGCAAATGACCTCTATTTTGATTGGCTAACATGGACAACAGGACGTCGGAGTTGTGATTATTAGAGAAGAACATGTCAGCGTGGTTCATCAAACTCCTCAGTTTCACATTAACATGGAGCTTTTAAAAAGGTGCTTTAGATGCCACAGAAGAACAAGCGGTTGCCGGTAGGGTTCCATACAGAACTTCAGAACTTCAGATACAGAACCGTTCTGTATCACAAAAGGTTCTTTGTAGTGGAAAAAGGTTCTTTAGACTATGAAAAGGTAAGAAAGAAATATATATATATGTTTGTGTGTGTGTGTATGTATGTATATGTACACACACATGCACAAACACGCTATTTTGAAATAGCACTTTCGGAGTCTGAACTCGATATTTTTGAACATGCTTTTCATCTATAGAGCATTATTTATTATGTACGCTAACACTCGAGTGCATCTTAAAAACAAAGCACATCTTTCATCTCGCACGCATCTTAAGAGCGTCTGTAATCTCCTCCCATCCACAGATCAGATCATTCTTCTGTCGATTGTGTACGAAATACATGCTTCCCCTCCTCCGACTGGCCCATCGTCCCCTCACAGTGCACTCGTGCGAGGAGAGTTATGAAGCCTTTCTGAGGCGCTAACTAGACTTCAAAGACGCAAGGAGAGACCCAGACACGCGGTCATTATGTGAGGAATCTTGGAGGACAAAATAACTGCTTAAATTGAAAGCAACACAAAGAGGCTTTTTTTAGTGTCTGTCGCTGTTGTTGTGCTCTGCAGAACATCAGGAATGGTTTAGGGATGCAGTTCTTTTAGATATATTTTGGACCTGAGAAATTGCTTTTGTGTTGTTTGCGGTTGACACCAGGGAAGTAGAGGGCAGGATGGAGGGTGCACAGAACAAACACACGCAAACACAGCCGTTTACAGCTGTTTGAATAGAGCCTAGAGGAAAAAATGATCAAATATGATCTTTTTGTGTATTTTCAGGGGAGAAATCTTTATGCAGACAAAGTGTGACAAATGCCTGATGTTTCTGTTGTGGACTCTCTCATATTTCTATGAATGTTTGCATAAGAGTTTTTATTGATTGCACGCTACATGGCCAAAAATATGTGGACATACTGTTGCACTTAAAGCTGCAATCCGTAACTTGTGCCTCTCTACCGCCATCTCTGTTTAAAACATGAAATTGCAGGTTACTTGTGGATGTATTTTTTTACTGTGGATGACTAGTTTAAATTCTAAACAACTGCTGTAAGAACAAGCTACAAACGCTGCGGCATCTACATGCGCTACAGTAGCCGGATCTTCTTCCTGTTTACAGACAGACATTTCCTGTAAAACAAACCCGACTCAAGTTATTAATTACTATTATAAACTTACCGATGTGACTCGGTTGTGGAGAAAGTGTTAAACACCGATCTGTCATAAACCAAAGTTACAGATTGTAGATTTAACTGGTTTAGGTTTTTAAGATTATTTAGGAGATTTATGTTCATGTTCATTATGTTCATGTAGAAAAGACTTTTCTTTATCATGTAGCTCACAGCATGAACTACATCAGTGTGAAAGTCTGTCTGTTTTCCTCAGGTAAGCACATTAATGCTTGCGCTGAGCATTAACCTTCGGTTCTGTTCGACCTGAGCAAACACATTAATGTCTGGGCTTCTGGGCGGTTTGTTGACCCGAGTGTGTACAGTCCTTCATCGAGCAAAGATCTGACTGATCCATCATGCTCAGTGTACAGGTCTTATTGACAAATCAGAATAAATGGTTGGTTAATGCAGGGACCCTCATTGTTTACCCATAATCCCTTGCAGCACTTCCTGCCAGCGTTCGGCATCACAGACTCTGACGTCCGATAATTTAATGTCTACGCACGTCAGACAGATTTATGGAAATGATGCTGTTACCTGGAGGTTCTAATTGAGTGTTTGCCGGTGTCAAGATTTTCCGATGTCCGTCAACATAGAAAATGTCACCCCCAGAGGCAGTGATATCGGTTTAGCTACTCGTTATGGTCATTAACCTGTTATTTACTAGTAGATGTGAAAGTGATGGTAATACTTTAAGGTCTTGGGGTCAAAGGTTGCGGTGTGCTGTCAGTCCACAGAAAGCACACTGGACGAGCCAATAAAACGCAAGAACGGCCGCCCGCTGTTTCAGAAGCCTGGTTTCACAGGGATTAAAAACATACCCCAAGAGTTCAAAGCCACGATGCAAACCAGGCAGCTCCAGGATCAGTCGCAACATCACATCCTTTGATTTGAAGCAAAAGAAGTATTTGAAAAGTGCAGAAAAAGACAGCGGTTCAGGACATCTTCACATCTCAGCACCCAGTGAGATGTTGAGAGTTAAAGAACCCAACACAAAATGTAGCGCCATGCAAAACGATTGATTTGTAGACATTTATAGCTGTAAAATGCAACATTAAATGTAGAATTAAGTTCAATGCAAAATTCAATCGCATGTTGTTTGGATGTTAATTATGACTCCGTGCGAGGGCGGAGCTTATTTGTAACAGTGACTTTTTTGATTGGTGGATTCAAGGAGGTCTTCAAGATTCTGAGTATTTTCAACTTTTTTTGAAATCACATTAATCTGTAGCAGCTATTATCACAATCTCAGAATTTATACATTATCTATATAAACCTATTTGACTTTTCATTTCTCTAGCGCACCATTTCAAATATATACAGTGAAAAGACAAGGGGACTTCTCGCCCCTTGCGTGCAGGGAGCCGACAGCAGATATTGTATTTTTCATCTCCGCGGGGCGCCGAGGACCTCGCTTTCTGCCCCTCGTGCTCGGTGCCTCGTCCCCAGAGCGTAGCTGTCTTCTCCTCTTTAATCAAGTCTATTGTTGTGACTCCATTGGGGTGCAGTGACCGGCTCTCTTCAATAGGCAGATGGTAAGAAAGATTCAGCTAAACCAGAGGCACAGAGAACAGTGTCTCTCTGTGGGCCCGGCGGCCGGTGGGGGGCCACCTCGCACCCCTCGCACACCTCGCTGACTGTGTAATGTCCAAGCAGCAGGAAGACAGATCCAGAGCTCCACATCAGCAGCTGTCCCCTCACAACACAATTAAAACCCATTGTGTACAGCCACAGACCACTGGCTGTAATTACATGTGAGCGCCGGTCGCGGCAGAACTCAGATAGGGGACTGTCTCACTCTTTGTGGTTTAGGTTTACTTAGTGTGCTTCAGTCTCTGTCTGTCCTGTCCTCACAAGCGGGGCTGTGCAATTAATCAAATTAAAATCAGGATAACGACCTAGCGTGATTATTAAACTGCAAAAGGCTGAGGTTTAATTAAATAAACAGTGCACATGGCCTGTGTGTCATACAGTGAATGAGGGGGTTAATCTGGATGTGAGTTTTTAGGAGATTAAGTTGAGTTTTTTTGAACAACGGAGAACATCATGAGATGTTCTCACGAGGCTAATTTTGTGCTTGGAAACGTTTAAAGGCTTTAGAATGAACAACTGTATTGTCTTGTAACGTTATGTAAAAATAAAGAAAGTACTTAGTAGAATATAAGTAATAATTATCATTAATGGTATCATTTAATATTAAAATATAATAATTCTGTTTTATAAACTAGAGGATACAAAATTAGTGTAGTAGATGAGAAACTGGGAGTGAGTGAAAAATGGGCTGAGGCCCGTGTCACAACTGAAGTGAAGTTAAAACAGATCTGAGCCACTTACAATGTGAATGCCAAGTGAAGTGAATTCATTTTTACTCTCTGTTTACTCGCCTGTTTGTTCTTATATCCAAACAGCAGAAATAGTTAACTGTTCACTGCAGTTCAAATCATAATCTAAATATTTGTCAACACACAACATCAGGATAGCATTAGAGACAGTAGGGCGCGGGCACAGTGGTTTGGCTGTCTTAAAACAGACTGACTGAGGTGACAGCAGATCAATAGAGGGTCCAGAGTTTGGGCTCCTAAACTCACAACACCAGCAGTAGAACATCGACACCTTAAACAGAGAGTCGTAAGGCCGCCCCCTCTCCAGACTCCAACCTGGAGGCAGCAATGAACTGTCTTTAGTGTGATCAAGACTGACGGAGAGATGGGATTGTTTGATTCTTCAGCACGTCAGTAACAGGGAATCGCAGACGGCCTTCTGGGAAATGCCAGCACAAGAGTCTTCATGTTCATTTTGTAACTGCGGAAAGAGCAGCGCTCAAATGGAGCCCAGAGCTCACTGATTGTATATCACCTTATGGGAAAAATAAAGATTTCAAAGGCAAGCATGACTGTTACAGATGCTCGTGCACAGCAATTCAAAACAAACTACAAACTCAAGATAGTTTGATTTGGGAAACATTTGCTGAAAACTGTTCGAGTTCATATTAAGACCGTTGCCTTTGTATGTGAGAAATATCGGAGACATAAAGTTCATCCTGCTTCATTTAAACCGGTTGCTGTCTAGAAGAAACCAGTTTAGAGATGAAGGAGATCTATCTCATCAGTGATGTTTATACATTCACAGCTGCACTGTGATTTCATCGTACGCTTACTAATATCAGGCTGAACGTGATTTAACAGAGCATGAAGATTAAAATTACAGCGCCGATGCAAATCTGTCACCGAACAAACTCCTCGCGGAAAATAAGTGTTCCTTTAAAACATCATTATGTGTCAGCGAGAGTTTTCTTGCACGTTTTATTTGATAAATGGAATTTATGCTGCTGCAAACAGCGACGGCCGCAAATAACAAAAGCTGATTGAAATGTGAACAGTCACAGAGTCGTGTTTTTGACTTTCCGGCGCATTTTAAAGTTGCACACTTCAGCCCAAAGCCAAAACATCATTTCCTGATTGAAAACTTCTCCCGATGGGGGCTTATTAAAGCAAAGTTATTTCCCCTCTTTGTTGTATGGGACATAAAATTATACTCAAAGACAAATTATTTTCTGTGTAGCCTTGGAGCAGCGCTTGTTACCGTGCTCGAGAAACAGCCCTCTATTGATATTCCTCACACATTCATTTCTCTTCTCCCTCTTTCTTTTTCTCTTCCTCCTCTTCTACTGCTTCTTTCCCCTGAACATTGTTCTGCATGTATTTCTTGCTTAAATTACATCATATTCAGACTCTGTTCAAGCTTTGTTGATTACTTCAGCCTGAAGTGTTCTTTAAAGTTTTAGTGAAGCAGTGACATCACTGTAGAGTTTGCATGCTGCATCATGATTGGTCTTCGTACTTGCATTTATTTGCAAGCTGATCTTTGACTGGTTGTTATATTGCGATGGCAATTTTAGTTTTATCTGAAGTACAATGGGATGTTGTTATGTGCCTTATTTAACTCGACTGTTGTCATATTGTGTTTGGGCACTGAAATGTATCAATGTTACATTTTAATCGCTGAACGGTATAATAATAATATTAGTCTAAATTGTCGGATCACTAAGCTGCTGTCTTTCTCTTCTTTTACAGGTGGGTACAATCTGAATGAATCTTATGAAGCAGCTGATGGTATCCTGTAGTGAGTGTTTCCACTGTTTTCCTTCTCTTCCCTGTTGGACATGCAGCTTTCTCATGGGAGCATGAATCTCTGATAATAACTTGCCTTTTTACCACATAATAGTTTGCTCCTAAATTTTTATTGCAGCTTATGTCAACGTCTGTGCCCATATATTATGCCAAAGCCCTGAAGCTGGATGGAGGGGGGTGGAGTTTTATTGTACATGTGTGAGTGCATGTGTGTATGTTTCTTAGTGGTGCTATTTTAACTTCAGAGTAGATGTGTGTGTGTGTGTGTGTGTGTGTGTGTCAGGGCTAGCTAAGAGGTTCTTGCGAGACTCTGTCCGTAATGAATCTTTGGCACAGATAAATCTTATCGGTCCAGTTTATTATTGTGATGACCTCTCCTCTGACCCTCCCTTGTTTCTCTTAAAAAATACCCACAATGCCCCTGAGCTCCCTTACAACCAACCGTTAACTGAAAACCTCAGTGTTTATTGTACGTTGATGTTGATTGTATGTTTATTATGCTATGAGCGGGATGAAACGTTTAAGGAACGACCAGATTGCGTTAAAGTTGCAGCTTGTGTTTTTAAATTTGTTTCCCTCAGGGAGTAGAAAAGGAAGCAGGAAGTGACCCGTGTGAACTGACTGTTAATGAAGTTTAAACATCAGAGGGAAGAATTTAAAGTGTAGAAAACAAAAGCGCTCATCTGGCCGGAGTCCTGCATGTTTCTGCATGTGGACACCGATGCATCACATATGCGGCTGTCGAATAATTACATATTTAAATTATTTTTTTTACATGGTTTGATGATTAGTAATCAAGTGATTAAAAATGATTCATATCAAATATTTGCTGATAAAACTCAAATGAGTTGCAGAAACACGTTCACATGGCGACTGCGGTCTCGTGTTATTTTGGGGGGGATCAGGAGATAGTTCGGGGTTCTGAAAGTTTCAGTATGTTTTCGTAGTACGTCAGGTTCCTTTATCTCAGCAAATCAAGGGAAACCAGATTCCTTGTGACATGACCCAAAGGTGCTTTACTGGTCTAGTGACGTGACTTATGAACTGCTGCAGGTCGTGTATCTTAATGAGAAGATCGTCTGCTTAGTGGTACAGATCTGGACTGGTGACTATACGGCTGTAGGTTTGATTCTAAGGGATAGTTTTGATAGTTTGGGCATTGTGCCAGAATCACTCTACTGTAAATTGGTTTGATTTAATTGTTTCTGCAGAGTAATTTTTGAATAAAAGTGTAATTGCGCTTAACATCTTTTGTCAAAGCTATAATAGTTAAAAGGATAGTTCACCCAAAAATGAAAATTCTTCCATCATTTATGCTTTCACTCAGTCAGTGACTCACATGTCATTTCAAACCTGTATGATGTTTTTTCTTTTGAGGAACACAAAAGAAGATATTTTGAAGTATGTTGCTAACCAAACAACAGTGGCATCCATTGAATTCCATTGTATGGACACAAAACCACTGAGACATTTCTCCAAATATCTTCTTTTGTGTTCCACAGGTTTGGAATGACACGAGGGCGAGTAAATGATGAGATGATGTTCATTTTTGGGCTGTCCCTTTAACACTATGTGCCAGATCCTTGTGGACCTTTTAAATGATGTTCTCTGAAGGTCTGAAGACCAAAAGCGACTTATGAACAACATCAGAAGGCTGAACGTTTCTGTTATTGTTCTGCTTCTGTTCACTTTTCTGAATAGTTGGTATGCTTCGGTTTGGAGTGGAGATCTTTTCCATGACCACAGTGAGTTAATTTGGGGCTGGGGCTTGTGATGACATGGCAGCCTCTGAGTGCCGCTTTTTCTCTCTCTCGACCGCACTGTAAATGTCGGACGCCCATGCTCCAGTGATGGGCTGATGAGTAAGCTCACATTACCCAGTACTGAAGCTTACACTAGAGGTTTGTTGTGGGCTTCAGGGCTGTTAGAAAACCCACAACCACCAGCTTTCATTTTTACTGGAACATATCAGCCGGGCCTCTGGATGGCCTGAATCACAGAGAACAGAAACGAACAATTTAATCACTGTTTTTTGTATTTGGTACAACCCGGAATTAGGAAGTTTATATTTACATTTGTGCATTTGGCAGACGCTTGTATCCAAAGCAACTTACATTGCATTATACTATACATTGATTCTGAGTATGTGCAATACCCTGGGATCGACCCATGACCTTGGCGTTGTTAACGCCATGCTCTAACCACTGAGCTACAGGAAAGCTGAAGCTGTGTATTTCTGCCCCTGTGGCTTCATTAGAGCACATGGTGGTTTAGGGGAAAGCCCAGTTAACAGCAAACGTTATTAGAACATTGGCTAATGGTCTCTAAATGTTAGTTTTAGAGTGTTTCTAGAAAATTCAAAATAATATTTTAACCTTTTTGTTACTAATAGAAATGTTTGGGGAAACGTTATTACAACCCAAAATTGTTAGCTGGGCTGGACAGTGGGTACAACAAGGCACACACACACACACACTGCACAGAATGAATTCCAGTCCTTCACTTGGAAGACCAAGTGTTTATATATGCCTGTACTGTGTTGTGTGTAGAACCGCTGGTCTTTCTTTCTGACAGAGTAATTGCTGTGGTTTATTTTCCTTTTATGCTTCAAATCAACCCAGATTTAGAACTCTGGTACTGTATCTTTAGTGAAGAGTGTGTTTAAAGTCCCAAAATGTCCCCACAAAATAAATTACAGCACATCTATCTTGTTTTCCTACAGAGACACGTACAGCGTACGGGAAGCAGTTTCTCACTGTGGATGTCGTGGCATAGTGGTGACTACAGTGGTGTCTATGTGCTACAGATATAGCGAGCCTTGGTGCTCGTGTGGGAAATGTTGATTCAGATCTGGTCTGTGTTGCGTCCACCTCTCTTATTTTCTTACGCTGCAGGCGAGTTTGTTTATTAGCTTGTGATCGTGCTTAGCCCACTTGGATGGTGTGACATCACAGCGGTTGCTTCATTTCCAGCATGTCATCGTTTTCAGACATGACCTTTGAGAGCAGCTTATTGTATCGGCCCTGACCTGCGTAATATCACTTGATGAATAAGGTGATAAAGGTCCCCTTCAATCTTATGATCCGTTTTGCATCATCTCTGTCTGTCTTCGTTTAATACGCCCGATGTCATTGTCTCATTGACCTTGTTGATGCAGACAGGGATCGACTCACACATGTAATTGCTGTGTGTAATTGGTTGAGCTCTCGTCTGTTTATTGTGCCGAACGGCAGCGTTTTGACTCTGTCAGTGTTTGCTAATTAGCCCCGAGCAGAGGGCTTGAATCAGACTGTTCGTGAGAATTAAGGACTTGATCAGTGTTGTCCACAGCTTCTGTTCGCCTCCCTCTGTGACTTCTGTCATGTTGTTTCCTTTGTAACTCGCTGGTTTCAAGTCTGAAAACC
>JAZGTI010021072.1:0-10328 GCA_036877585.1 Botia kubotai | reverse complement strand
GTGAGTGAATTCATATAGTACAGTGTGTGTGTGTGTGTGTGTGTGTGTAAATTCATACAGTATAGTGAGTGTGTGTATGTGAGTGAATTCATACAGTACAGTGAGTGTGTGTGAATTCATACAGTACAGTGAGTGTGTGTATGTGAGTGAATTCATACAGTAAAATGAGTGTGTGTATGTGAGTGAATTCATACAGTATAGTGAGTGTGTGTATGTGAGAAAATTCATACAGTAAAGTGAGTGTGTGTGAGTGAATTCATACAGCATAGTGAGTGTGTGTATGTGAGTGAATTCATACAGTAAAGTGAGTGTGTGTGAGTGAATTCATACAGTATAGTGAGTGTCTGTATGTGAGTGAATTCATACAGTAAAGTGAGTGTGTGTGAATTCATACAGTACAGTGTGTGTGTATGTGAGTGAATTTATACAGTAAAGTGAGTGTGTGTGAGTGAATTCATAAAGTACAGTGAGTGTGTGTATGTGAGTGAATTCATACAGTAAAGTGTGTGTAAGTTAATTCATACAGCACAGTAAGTGTGTGTTTGTGTGTGTGTGTGTGATTGAATTCATATAGTACAGTAAGTGTAAGTGAATTCAACCAGTACCGTGAGTGTGGGAATTCATACAGTACAGTGAGTGTGTGTATGTAAGTGAATTCATACAGTAAAGTGAGTGTGTGTGAGTGAATTCATACAGTAAGGTGAGTGTGTGTATTTGAGTGAATTCATACAGTAAAGTGAGTGTGTGTATGTGAGTGAATTCATACAGTACAGTGAGTGTGTGTATGTGAGTGAATTCATACAGTAAAGTAAGTGTGTGTGAGTGAATACATACAGTACAGTGTGTGTGTGTGTGTGTGAATCATACAGTACAGTGTGTGTGTTTGAGTAAATTCATACAGTACAGTAAGTAAATTCATACAGTACAGTGTGTGTAAGGGAATTCATACAATACAGTGAGTGTGTGTGTACCTTCTGTGTGTTGGAGTCTTTTTGTATTTGATTCTGTTTGAGTTTTTTGAGCAGGATGAGTCTGGCCTCTTCCAACCGAAGCTCCTCTCTTAAATGTCTGATGACACACTCACGATTCTGCAGAGAGCTTCTCTATATGCGTACACACACACACACTAGTGTGTTTTGGTTCAGCAATTTACATGAAACACACTCTGCTTCTATATACTCTGAGTACAACTGTTAGTTTTACATGACAAATTATAATTATGTCCAACAACAGCAAACTGTTAAAACTGTCAAAACACATCAAATCTCATTGACTATAAGACTGTGAATGTGAAGTGAAGCAGTGTGTCTGTTCACTGGAGTCGTGTGTTTACCATCAGCTGCTCTGTGTCCACATCTGTAAAGTGATTTCTGCCATTCATTTCTGCCGGACTGGACACCTCATTATCAGACAGCACAATGACGTCATCAGGGGATGGAGGGCTGCATTCTCTCTTCATGTCACTGCAATCAAACACACCAGAGGAAGTCTGTGTGTGTGTGATGTTAGTGTTTAATTGTAAAGCTTCACACTTTAAACTTACAGTATTTTTTCAAGTGCTTTGCGATTACATTTATAAAATCTCTTTATAAAGTCTCTAATCCTTTGAGAAACATATTAAAACAATAATTATCATCCTAAAACTGTAATATGGCTTCCTTCAGCAGTTTCTCACTGGCCTGCAGTATCATACTTTATGCTACAGAATGATGTAGTATGTTAAACTACATATTTCACTGTAGTACATACTACAGTATAATAAAAAAATTGCAAAAATTAATGAAATATAATTTCTCTACAGAAATATCCATGATTGTCCAGACTTTCTAGGCCAGTTTTAAATTCCCAGATACACGCAGGCTGTGGGTGGGAATTCTGTGGCCTGGATCACGATGAGACTCTTTCTATGCATTAATCATCCAACTAAACATTTCACGTGACACAAGCTTCTCCTGATGAAGTGACACCTCTCCCCCAGCCCTACTGGAAACCATGACAACCAGGCAGCTGGAACCTGTTTGTGACACATGGCCTTCATTGTGTGAAGGAGTGTTCAGGTTTTTCACAGAGACACACACACACACACAGAATCAAACTAACACTCCACTACAGAGTATTTACAGGCCATAGTAACTTACAGATGAATATGGATGACGAAATACACGCACAATACAATCTTATCACCCAATGAAAGTAATTTATCCTCTCCAACATTTTCATGTTCTGTAGTGCAGCTGGTAGAGCATTGCGTTAGTAGTGCAACGGTTAAGGCTGCAAGATTTGGAGAAAAAATCTAATTGTGATTTTTTCTGATCAAAATTGCGATTTAAAATAAGATTTACTATTATTTAAAAAAGAACTACAGGTTTGTTGTGGTGGTTTTAACAGCATCAAAGAAAGACCATGCATAATCACAAACTATACTAACACTGTGCTACTGTTTATTTAAATTGTTTACTTATTGTGTTTTTAATACAGCATTGAAGGGCTTTTTGGACACTTATTGGCTCTGCTTTTCCTTCACTATGGACTGTTTGTCTAACATGACACATTTAGCTAAGTAAGGTCACTGAAGACATCTAAACTCATCACATTTTGCTGGTGCTCATGTCCAAGGGTTCATCTTCTGTCTGAACCTCCAGTTTGATGCTGGCCTTCAGCTCCCCCCCGTTCAGGATGCTGGATGTGTGGACGGTCACAGCAGCTTCAGATCTGGACCGGTCATCCTGCTCCAACTTCACACACTTCCTGTCCACACCCACAGACAGAGACCCCCTCTCTAGAGCACGCTTCTGACTGCGTGTCTGCCTGGACATAACTGCAGCTGAGAGTGAGAGAACGACAGAGAGAGAAACAGACAAACACAGAAATATCCACAGGAAGTGAGAAAGTGTCACAGCTGATCTTGCACACACATGCATACACTTACACTAACAGATACACACACAGAGACACGCACAGATAATGGAAAGCTGACTCAAGTTGTTTTCTCTCTCCCACCCTGTGACATCACAGCACCACACATGACCCTTCCCAGGATTCCATGGGGCACACAAAGCACTTTCCTGAGAACCGGTTTAAACCGGCAAGTGCGTGACTGAGAGAGAGAGACAGGACGAGTCACAGTTAACCCTCTGAGGTGAGGTAAGAAAGACTAAAACATCCCTTAGCCTAAACCATCAGTTAGTCAACCATCGGTACTAGTTACTGCTCAAACCCCAACTAACATATTTTAGTGTGTAACTACAGCATGTGTACTACAGATGTGATCATGTAAACTATTGAGGAAATCAGACTTATGAAAACATTTATATTTGACATGAGCAATATTGCTGAATGATTACTATATTCATATACAATGGTATTTACATGATCTTCTAATGTAGTCCTAAGAATACCACAGTATCCACAATACACATTAAGATATATGGGATAAGGATGTGTTGAAGGTGGGATTTGAACCTGTGTCACCAGAAGAAGTAATACAGCTATCAGAACTGCTGCCAGCTAACTGCTGTTCCAAACCTCAGCTGTGGTTGTCTTAATCTCATCTGAGTCTGAAACCTCGATCCTCTGTGAGGATCAAAACAAACACCAAACATCATCTACAGCACAACAGATGTGAAACACAAACTGCCTGTGAATCCCACACCACACAGATCTTCAGTTGCTGTTTGCTTTTTGTATTTAAATGTATTGTCATTTAAATGTATTGTCATCAGCTACAATGCCTAATTTATGGCAAAAACAGAAAGTAATCAACATTCTATAAAATTCATTGTATACAAAGATAATTGCAATACATACATTTACAAAGATTCTGTACATGTATTTGTGATAAATGAGTTCCGAACAGAAGATTGTGCTGACAGTAAACACAGAGCAGAACAGACGAGTGTCTGAGATGTTTGGAGCAGCTGCATCTCTTCTGAAGAACATCATGAGGAACTAGAACAGAACACACAACTCAAGTTCTCCTAATCTTCATCCCTGTGTGCTAAGTTCTCTCTCTCACTTTATATTTCCAGTCTCATTGGCACTCTCTGTGGGTGTGAACAAAAGTGACAATAAAGATTCAATAGGTGATTACGAGCTATATGAGGATCGGTGAACACATGAGAAAAATAAAAAATGATCAGAGAGCATTGAGTTCATTTCTCAGTCTGATCCTAATTCAACGGTTTATATTAGATTTTTACAGCCATGTTCACTTTAGTGTGTAAACACCGACACCGAGTCCTGAAACTTTTTGAATCTTTCCCGATCTTATGAAGTTGAGAAACACGGTTGAGATACAGACTCACAGTTTTACTCAGAGAAGAAATGAAAGACTGCGAGCGGTGATGTGTCAGTAAATGAGCGCGTGTCACTTTAAGAAGCGGATGAAGATGATGATGGAGGAAGAGCAGCAGCGCGAGACTCTTATTGTCACACAGTACAAACATGACGTACAGCCACATATAACGACCCTTATATGCGTGCGTCAACCGAGTACATGACAGCAACCGATTTATATGACTACATCAAACCGACTGTACTGTACTCTACTGTACATTCATTTCAACATTGACACTGTAAAGTTTGACAATGAGAAAGGCAGAGTTTAATATTATAGACCACGAACTCAAAGCTGCCGAAACACTGAAAGAAAAACTCTGTTAATAAGAGAGAGAACGTACACATAGTATCGATAGGAAACATTACGAACTAATTTGTTATCGACTAACCCTCTCTCTCTCTCTCTCTCTCTCTCACTCACACACGCGCGCGCGCAACTGGCGAGCGGAGCGCATCAACACAGATCTTAGCGGCCACACAGTGTTTACCTCAAACACTCACCGGCCGTGTGCCCGTGTCCCCGCAGCTATTCCTCACAGATTCATCCGCTAGTTCACTTCAATAATCCCGGGAAACACTCTGCTGTCGCTCGCCGCGACGCCTAGCTCTCTCACACATGCAGCTGCGGCGTCACCGCACTGAGCATGCGCGCAGAAGCTCACCCGGGAACCTTCATCAGCATCGTCATGGATGGACCCACGTCCCCTCATGAGATCCACATTACCGGTAAACCCATCAAAGACCCTAAACTTCGCACTTCATCAACGTTATAGGAAGGAGGTTAGTAGGGTTAGGGGAGGTTAGTAGTTTTATGGGTGTACATACACCTGCTCTTTTATCCACTCAACTGCACATCCTTAGAACTATAACAAATTAACGTGTGAGACCAAAATAATAAGGAACAACTCAGCCTGCACCTGCAAAGTATCTGCACACGTGTTGAAGTGTACATGACAGCAATGTATTTGTGACATGACAGATGTATTTGTACTCTCACTGGAGATTAAGGCACTTTTCTTGTAAAGCTGCTGTTTTCTTTTTTGTTATAACATGTTGTTGTAATATCGCACTATACATTTAACAGCATTAATGGGTTTTTATACATGAACACATGTACTTTAGGGAGGTTGTTGATATTTAGGGGTCAGCTCTGTTCTGTCTCTCACCAGCTTTACTTACCTTCCAGTCTTGTTTAAGTATTTCAAGTAACCCATGTTCCCTGGGAATTGAAGTCACAACCTTTTACACTGCTAACCTAACCCATGTTCCCTGGGAATTGAAGTCACAACCTTTTGCACTGCTAAGGCAGTCCTCTTCCAATTGATCTGCAGGAGCACTCAATTTCCAGAAGAGTCTTCTGTTTTTTTACTGTGCAGGTTACTGTCTGGTAGCAGAAACTAAAGCTATATTGATGTAAAGGTTAGGGATAAGATTGTGTCACTTTTAGCTTCTGTTTTAATTTTGCAGTCACATATGTTCATTGATCAGCGCAGATAAACAGAGCGCTATAGTAAACACGGATGCGCAAAGGTGCATCACATGCGAAAACAAACCTCACTGGAACGACATGAGAGCAGTTACCAACCTCTCAAAACTCTTTATATAGATCCGGGTGTCTGTTTTTCAGGTGCTTTGCTAAATTAGTGGTGTTAGCACTGCTTTGTAACAACGCTTGTGTATCGGCGTGCTTGTGTCTTTTGTCTTTCCGTGTTCATGTGCCTCAAATGTAAAATAGTTGCAGTCGGCACTTCTGCTGTGTTGTTTCTCAATGAAAGCCGCTCGTGTCCCGCACTCGCGTCTTATTCACTAACACTATTTAACCGGAGCGAACGAGACGCGGTCACGTGTGCTGTGTGTCAACTCGCTGCTGGAGAGAAGAGAGAGAGTGAAAGCGACACAGCTAGACTGATATCAGTGTATCGATACTTCAGGAAATCAGTATTGGTACCGTTACATATTTAAGATAAATATCAATATTTTTGACAACACTAGTTACAAGTCTCAAGCAAAGACATTAATTTTACTGACATTTACGCAAGCTTGACTGGTGGCAATAATTATAGTGTGTTTACTAATATTTTTATTATAAAAATAACTGCAGCTGAACTTTCAGTATATTAAACAGCTGCTTTTTAAAAGTTGCTTTTCATAGATCATTTACGCAGCATCAAAAGATACTTTATAAAAATCTCCTGTTAGATCAAATTAATCTATTTCTGAATGAGAAGTCATCACATGCTCATGAAAAATGCAAACCTGAGGTAAGTGGAATCTTATGCCACAAATACAGTTGGTAGAGGTTAAATTGCCCAAAGTAAACTGTACATAGAACATAATTACCCTAATAATTCTCCAAAAGCGAACACTGAACACTGAATTTGAAACTGATGCAGAAAAGACAAAATGACCTTCAAACCTAATGAATCGCACAGAGTAGTTTATACAGGTCACCAGTTTTATTAAAAAAAAGATTTTAAAGCTGACAAGATAAAATATCAGTTTAAAAATACAGTTATTTGAGCCAGCTGATCTGGGGTCAGTCCTACAGCTGAAGCAACCATTAACAATAACAGGTCTTTTATCTACCCAGTCACAGCACGTTTGAAGTGTGTGTTAAACTAGATTAACAAACAATGGCTTTCTCACATTTATACAAACAAAGGCTATTCCAAATCAAACTAACAAAAGATTTTAATATTGTTACATGTGGTATATAAATATTCAAACTTTACAAAATGTAACAAATGTATTTGTTAAAACTACAGAGGAAAAGGAAACCTTTAAAACAAAAGACTCTTCCCACAGCATTTGTACAGAGTTAAAAATGACACATGCCAATAACAAATCAAGAGAGTCCGTCATCATTGAGGAGTGGAAAATAAAAGTGTAAATCTGTACTGAGCAACTAAACTCCAGTCACACCAGCAGGAGATGCTGCTTTCACATTGGATGTGTGTGTCAATGTGACCATGTGAAAGAAAATCAGATGATATAAAGTTAGGTTCATGTTTCATGCAAGTGTCACTCTAAAATCCAAAATCCAATGGGTATAGAGCTGAACTGAGAAGCTGAGGATAAATGACCAGCACACACAACTGTTTAACACAGCGACCTCTGCTGGTGTGCTCACACACAGCCGTGATATACAGTCAATCTTAAAGTGTTTATGAAACAAGCTTTATACAGTTTGTGTTCAATTAAAAATCAATCTTTCTGTAACACCATGACCAGTATTTGTTGATATGAGTGACTGTGTGGCTGAACCTCCATGTCACTTTCACCCCAACAGAAGAACTAAAGAATTCTGCAGGAAAATGAAGCTTTTTCTCACAAACTTTCACTCCTTAAATTCTCGTAACTGTAATTCTAAAACTAACTTCTTTTACTAAGGCCTTGAATTTTGTAAATTTAAACCAGCATAAAGAAAATACAACAATGTCAAAACACTTAAAGGGGAATCATGCTGTCATGAAAATGCATCATAACATAATTAAGCTTCATTATCTTTACAAACTTTCATTAAGGGTCATACAATGGAATTAAACATGAAGTTAACTGTTTCAAACACAATGACGATTTAATTTTGCCACACAATTTGCAAAAGTTAGTAAAACCAACATGAGAAAAAACCTGCAGAGAAAGATGACTAGAATTTTAGTTACTTTCTGCAATATAGTTAAAAAATAATAATGCTTAAACAACACAATTAGAATTTAAACAGCATTACAATTATTATGTATTTTCATTTCCATTCCTTGTCACTTGCACATTTAAGCTGTCAATTGCCCGATCATACGCAGGTGTGCTGGAGAAATCTTGTGAAATCTTTAAGATTTAAATTCTTCATATTTTTCTTCCTGCTGAACAGTTTATTTGTCCATCTCAGTTCCAACAACTCCCAAACTGTTCCTAAAGAATTTTAACAATGTTTCTGGTGAAATATAATTAAAAAATAAAAGTTTTGCAATATTACCGTAGGTAAAACATTCATGTTTAGTTGATGTAAATGATCAAATGTGAATGTTTTATTACCTTCACCTGCCTCAATTTCACAACATTCCTGAAGACTACACAACCTCATCATGAGTCAAAACCGTCAAAAACCTTAAAATCTTAATAATACAAGATAAAAAAAACTGCTGGTCACAGGCAGCGGAGTTTCCCTGTGTGTGTGAGAGAGGTTTAAGGGCTTAGAGGAGACTGATGTGTACGTACAGTGTGTGTGTGAGAGAGGTTTAAGGGCTTGGAGGAGACTGATGTGTACCTACAGTGTGTGTTTGTGTGTGAGAGGTTTAAGGGCTTGGAGGAGACTGATGTGTACCTACAGTGTGTGTTTGTGTGTGAGAGGTTTAAAGGAGGCTGGCCAGGCTGGTTGTAGGTCCATTCTGAGCTTGAATCTGCACAGGTGGAGGCCCGTCTGTCCACTGCAACACACACACAAACACACACAGACACACACAGACACACACACAGTAAATCACCAGCACTTACGGGTACTTCCTGTTTAAAATGAACATCAAGCTTGAAATTGGATTAAACTGACATGAGCAATAAAAAAACAACATGAGCAATTAAAACAAGAAACTGTCAAATACGTATTCATTCATGTCATCTTTAATGATGTCATGACAGCAACTGTCAAATACAGTTTTATGGGCAGAGAGAGAGAGAAGAGAGACGTACACTGATGAGGTTGTGTTCAGGCAGGCTGCAGGCAGCTATGTGATCCTGCAGGAGTTGCTGGGAGAAATTCTGGTGCATCTGCGCAGCTTCATGGGCATCCATTGAATTTCCACAGGCCTTGTTCAGATCTTCGCAGACAGACACATGAAAAATTTAAACATACTTAAATTACTCTGCTAACGTCACTTAGTTAAAAATGTGCCTGCTGCACAACATTTACATGTTTGAAGAAATAAGTAACATTGAAAGATAATAACGCTACGTTTATTCTAAGCTTGTGCACTGCAGGAAATGCACAACCCCTTAAAATGAGTTGATCTGACTGGCTGTTAATATTTTGATATTCATCAGCTGGGAAAAAAAAATCGCTATGAAAGTGATCCCAATGATATTGTTTCTTGTATCTTTATGGTTATAGTTGTGATGTGGACTGTGCCATCCTCTTACATATCGAACGATTTAAAAAATGTAATTATCATTTCACAGCGTGAACCCCCCCATATAAAAATGTATACCCCCATGCCATCTAATGCAATTCAATGTGGTTCATTGTTTTGAAGGTCCAAAATAAAGTTTCAATGCAGCTTTAAACGGCTCCTCTCAACCCTAGCTGACGAATAAGGGCCACATTTCAAGATCAAGGCTAACGTTTATGGTTAATAAAAAGTATATAAATTTTTTTTCTGAAAATGACTGATCGTTTCACCTGACAAGACCCCTTATTCGTCAGCTAGGGCCGAGAGGAGCCGTTTAAAGCTGCATTGAAACTTTATTTTGGACCTTCAAATTTCTTGAGTGAAAAAAGAAAAATGTTTTTATTTTCATTTTGGGGTGGACATATCCTTTAAAGGTATACACATATATTCACATATGAAAAGACAGTTTGCTGGAGACACTCACCTTTCAGAAGTGCCGATGACCACAGCTGTACTGACATATCAGGGATCTTACTGGCCAGCTGCATTGCTGGAACCACCATATTGTTACTCTCCTGAACACAAACAGGCTTTTTTTAAAAACACAGAGCACTAAACCACGTCCACACGGACACCATGTCCACACTTCCGAGGAATGCTTGCAACTAAACCCCATGTACACTGCATGCTTGCAACTAAACCCCATGTACACTGCATGCTTGCAACTAAACCCCATGTACACTGCATGCTTGCAACTAAACCCCATCTACACTGCATGCTTGCAACTAAACCCCATCTACACTGCATGCTTGCAACTAAACCCCATCTACATTGTATGCTTGCAACTAAACCCCATCTACATTGTATGCTTGCAACTAAACCCCATCTACA